>SKCR01028136.1:0-41822 GCA_019454045.1 Zanthoxylum bungeanum
CTACTCCACTTGTAATTGGCTATATAGTTGGACTATAGTAACCATTACATTTTGAGTGTACCTGATATCGTTGATTGGATAGTTGGACTATTGCAATCGAGATGGCTGGAAAGATTAGCGTTAAGAGACATAATCCTGGGTGAAAATGTCTTTAACGGCGTAAATTTTCAGATTGGGAAATGGATCTCAGGATAGTCTTGGGAGCTGAGAAGTTACTCTATTGGATAGAGAAACCTCTCAGACCCTGAGCCCGGAGTTGAGCAAATACTAGAGCATGAGCTTAGGAAGACTTATCGTGATGATAACTTTAGTGCTCAATCTGTTATGCTTGCCACAATGACTCATTAATTTCGTTGTCAGAACTAAGGATTAGATCCTTATACCATGATGTTGAAATTAAAGGATCTTTATAGATATAACCTTAGATCTTAGAAGTACGAATTGCAAAAGAAGCTCTTTCGCTCGCGTATGTCATATGGTACATCTGTCGAGCACTAGGTGTCGTAGATGATTGCTGACATCAAACAACTAGGTTAGCTGGGCATTACCTATAAGGCCGAGACTTCCATATATTTGATCTTACAGTCTCTGCCCGAATACCGGGGCGGGTTCATCATGAACCAAGAGAAAACTCTTGGAGAGTTACTGGCTATGATCAAGGAGGTAGAGCTAGAGCTTCCAAAAGGGCAAGAAGCACAAAACGCATCTTACTTCGACATCCCAGAAGTCCAAGGCTTCTGGGGGTGTGAAGAAAAGGGGCAAAGGCAAAATCGTCACAGTCATCTGGGAAGATAAATGACATATCCCAAGATGTCTGCCTAAACTGTGGCAAACGAGGTCACTGGAAGCGTGACTGTCGTATGGACAAGGCAAACATAAAGGAAGTGAAGGCTGGTAAGGCTCTAACTTCAGGTATGTTTGTTATTATGATAAACGTGTCCACTAATGGTTTTAAAAATTGGATTTTTGATACTGGATATGGTACATACATATGTACTGATGTGCGAGATTTGCTGATTAGCAGGAGACTGGCTTAAGATGAGATCGATCTGCGAGTCAGAAACGGGACGAGAGTCGCTGTTTTGGCTGTGGGAACCTAAGTTTTTGAACTGTCTTTTGGACATGTACTTAAATTAGGAAAATGTTATAATGTACCTAGTTTGACTAGAAACATTATCTCTATATCTATTTTAACCCATTGCGGGTATACCTTTATGTTCCATAACACTGGGTGTTTTGTTTATAAAGATGATATTGAGATATACACATTAGATGTGAATAACCGTATTTATATTTCGAATATAAATGAATCTCAAACATATAACATGACAAACAAAAGGCTCAAACTGAGTAAATCAGATGAGACTTATTTATGGCATTGTTGTCTGGGACACATTAACAAGAATCGTATATCCACTCTTTGGAAGAATGTATACTTGGACGGATTTGATCATAATTCATATGATGTCTGTGAATCTTGTTTATTAGGCAAAATGCTTAAAACGCCTTTTAGCAGTAAAAGTGTACGTGCCACCGAGCTGTTAGCCCTCGTTCATGGTGCGTAGTGGGCCCATATCTAGCTAGGCTAGAGGTGGATATGAATACTTCGTAACCTTTACGGATGTTGCATCGCGTTATGGTTATGTGTGTCTTATGAGACACAAGTCGGAAACTTTTGAGAAATTCAAAGAGTTTCGACACGAAGTAGAAAAACAGACCAGGAAAGTATTAAAACATCACGGTTAGACCATGGTGGCAAATACTTGAACAATGAGTTTCTCGATTACTTGAAAGAGTATGGTATTCATTCACAGTGGACTCCTCCCGGAACACCTCAATTGAGTGGCGTGTCCGAACGGAGAAACCAAACTTTGTTAGACATGGTAAGGTCAATAATAAGTCACATTGAGCTATCAATTTCATTCAGGGGATACGCATTGAACAGTGCTATACTTATTTTGAATAAAGTTCCGACAAAGTCTGTTGGACAGACCCCATATGAAATATGGAGAGGAAAGAAACCGGGTTTCTCATTCATGAAGATTTGGGTATGCTGGGCATATAATTAAACGTTTGGATGGTACCAAACTAGAACCCAAATTGGATAAGTGCATATTTGTAATTTGTTATCCCAGGGAAACCAATTTCCACAACCCATAAGAGAACAAAATATTTGTTACTCTCCCTGCGTTTTTCCTTAGAGGAATTCCTAAATGCAGTGGTAAGTGGGAGGAAAGTAAAACTCGATGAAAATCAGAGTGATATTGTTCCTGGCACCGATCCTCTCACGGGACACGAACAGTTTATCATGGATGAGACTGTTCCACAATCTTCTAATACACAAGAACATCGTAGGTCGGAGAGAGTCGGAAAACAACCTTAGAGGTATGGGTTTTTGATCTCACCTCATGAAAATATTAATCTTATTGAGCAATACGAACCGACTACGTATGAGGAAGTGATACAAGGTATCGACTCCATTTATGGCAAAATGTCATGAAGCCCGAAATGGATTCCATGTATACAACCAAGTTTGGACACTGGTTGATGTACCAGAAGACATTGTGCCTATTGGTAGCAAATGGGTCTTCATTGTGAAGACTGCCATGGATGGCAACATACAAACATACAAAGCTAGGCTTGTAGCGTAAGGGTATCGTCATCAACATGGTGTCGATTACGACGAAACCTTTTACCCGTTGCCATGATTAAATCCATTCGGATAATGCTTGCTATTGCTGCATATTTCGATTATGAAATATGGCAGATGGATGTCAAAACTGCTTTATTTAACGGAAACCTTTTGGAGGATGTTTTATATAACAGCCTGGTGATTTTGTTGCACCAAAACATGTAAACTAGGTTTGCAAGTTAAATCGATCCATTTATGGATTGAAGCAAATATTGCGTTCTTGGAACCAACTTTTTGATGAGATCAAATGGTATATGGTTTCATTCAAAATGATGATGATTCTTGTGTATATAAGAAGGTTAGTGGGAGCGCACTGACAATGA
Source organism: Zanthoxylum bungeanum (assembly GCA_019454045.1). Classification (NCBI taxonomy): domain Eukaryota; kingdom Viridiplantae; phylum Streptophyta; class Magnoliopsida; order Sapindales; family Rutaceae; genus Zanthoxylum; species Zanthoxylum bungeanum. The sequence continues at coordinate 3,016 of SKCR01028136.1, forward strand.
TTGTCCTATATGTTGATGATGTATTGCTTCTTAGCAATGACATTCCCATATTTAAATCGGTAAAAGCTTAGCTTTCATTAAAATTCTCCATGAAAACTTGGGAGATGCAACCTTTATTCTAGGAATAAAGATCTACTATGATAGATCTAAAAATTGTTGGCACTGTTCGAGAACTCATACATTGAAAGACATATACGCGACCTGTTGTCTCATATACTTTGAGCATGTGGAGTCATAATTAGGCCGATCCAGGTGATGGTCACTGGATTGATGTTAAGAACATCTTTAAGTATCTTAGAGGAACTAAGGATGCTTTCTTAATTTATGGAGATTAAGAACTTGAGGTGACTGAGATCACCGATGCAAGTTTCCATACAGATAACGACGACTGTAACTCGCAATAAGGGTACATATTTTTTTTGAAAAATGGAACAGTTAGCTGGAAATCTTCCAAGCAAGATACTGCTGCCGATTCAACAAAAGCAGATTACATTGCTGTGGCTGAGGCAACAAAAGAAGCATTTTGGATCTATAAAATTCCTAATTGGATTAGAAGTAGTTCTGTTAGAAGCTGATCTAGGCTACAACACAGGCTAATGAATTACGCTCTCATCAATGATCCAAGTATGTACTTTGATGGTTTCATCTGTTCAAGAGATCACACATCGTGGTGATGTGAAGATCGAAAAATCGTGGTGATGTGAACAGCTTGGCTTTGGATAGACCACTCGGAATCCCATTGGTAGTATGACTATGTGTCTATGGGAATCAAAATCATGGTAGGTGTATTTGGTCTTAACCTGAGACTTGCATCGCTAATACTTGCGATCAATACGCTTTGGTTTTGGTTGTCCGGGGCTTTAACAGGTTCTGTGTACGCCTCTTCTGGGTTCATTGAGAATAGTAATGTATTGGGTGTGGTGTCAAGATGGAAATATCACTTCAGTCATATGGAGATGATGATCACGTAGGATACAGAACAGGTACTCTTAAATGTTGCAGCTATCGGGATAGTATGACTAGGTCATGATTATCAGATTAAAGACACTAGTTGCTAGTGATCCGATATGTGCTTTGTACGGGGCATACACAATTCCAGCCCTAGGGCTAGCATGTGACATCCGATACTGGATCATAATATGCAATACTTAATATACTACGCTTGATAAAGATTATGTATTCCTTAAAAGAATATTTCTGGAGAATTGGGTAGGCACGTTGTTTTGCTAGAAGCCAACCATGTCTTGTAGATCGGTAAGAACGTGGTATTATGTACGCACGTATTCGGATAGTCCGATGACCGTATTTACTGCCAACATATCCATAGATCTCATGGGTCGCTTCCCAAAGATTCACCAATGACATTTGACTCGAATATAATTAATCTAGGATTAATTATAAGAGAGAGAGAAAATTAATTTGTGATTAATTATGGCAAGAATTTATCTGGGATAAAATTCGAATAGAAGAGAGAATGCGATTAATTTGGAATTAATAGATTAAATAATACATTGGATATATTAAATGAAATTAGATTTCAAAGCGGAATTAAAATTGGATTTTAATTCGGGCGAACGAATTAATTTAGAATTAATTCGTAAGCGACTTTCGTAATAATTTTACGAGGCATAATTATTTAATTAAATTAGATTTAATTATGTCGCAACGAGAAATTCATTTAGTTGAGAATTAAATGAACCCGGGTCCGAGTGAAGTTGCGTGTTGAGTTATTCGACTTAAATTTAGAATTTAAAAGTGGTGGGACCCACTTGACTTACATCAAGATGTTTGACACTTGATGGAAGTTGTTATTGGTTGTGTAAAGCTTAGATTACTTTTAAAACACTCAAACCAAATCCAACACACAACCTTGGTATTTAAAGGCAAGTCAACTTTTGAAGTAAGACTAACTATTCACAAATCACAAAAACTCTCTCATTCTTTCCTAAATGTCGTGAGCTTCTTCCTCCTCCATTGAAGTTTTGTTGCAAAATTTCTTTAAGCTAGCACTTTCAATGAGTCCTAGAAGGTGATAGGGAAACTCATCCTTGAGTTGGGAGTTCAAAAGAAAGTTTGGAGTTTCCAACAAATTCAAAGAAAGCTTTGAAATCCATCATCCAAACCGATCAATGTAAGTTTATTCCGCAAACTTGTTTTGATTATTCACACACTAAATCATATTGTAGATATCATTGGCATGTGTAGGACACTAACACTGACTACATGCATGGTTGTTGAACTAACATGATCATGAATTACTATAAACTTATTAAACATAACTATAATACTATACCAAAATATAACTTATATACATAACATGAATTTAAACCTGCTTGCGTAACTTATACATACATAACTTAATATTTGTAAAACATAAAACACATGTACACATACAAGGCCTTATGGCCTAACTTGACACTCTCTAATCTACTGAGCCCGACTCTGTCAACCGTGGTATATAATGACTGCCTCTAGGTCTCGTCTCCTCTATGACTTGTCATCTGTATGCATAAACCTTTAACCTGCAAAACAACTGGAGAGTGGGATAGGTTAGGTCTTTTGAAAGATCCGATGAGTGAATACCGAAGGGCTAACAAATAACTTGTTGGGGCGGTTGTGGAATCCCTAGGGTCGGATCGGTGCCCCGTACAACGAAAGTCACTTCCAACAGTTGGTGGGGAAGATGAGGACGTGGATGGGAGATGCATTGGTGCTTAATGGAGAGTATGTACATTTGCGGTGTTGTTCTCACATATTAAACTTAGTTATGTCTAAGGTCTGAAAGAACTGGATGACAACATTATAGCAATCTGTAATGCTGTTAAGTATGTGAGATATTCTCCACCAAGATTGGATGCATTTAAATCGACGGTAGCATGTGAGAGGATAGAGAATAAGGGAAATGTCATCTTAGATATTCCTACTAGGTGGAATTCCACCTACTTAATGTTGAATGCTGCATTGGACTTCCAGAAGGCCTTTGATCGAATGATTGACGATGATGGCATTATGCTCCATATTTTAGAGATGATGAAAATGTGAGCAAATAGATTGGGACCTCTACAGATATGGATTGGGAGAAAGCTCAATACTTTGTTGATTTTTTGGAGATTTTTATGATGCAACGAATATGTTCAGTGCCTCGTCTACCATCACATCCTGTTTCACCTGCAATGAGATTTGCAAGATTCATACTAGCTTGAAAAGCCTGGCGCGTAATGAACATCCTCTTTTGCATGAGATGGCCATATCTATGAAGATGAAATTTGATAAATATTGGGAGACCATTGCCAAAATAAATAAATTATTGATTGTCAGTATTATTCTTGATCCACGGCGTAAGATGGCATTTGCATATGTTTACTTTGGTATACTTTTTGATAATGATAATGTTAAAATAGAGGAAATGAGAAAGTCCACTCGAGATTTATTGAGAAGATTCTACGATATGTAAATTTTTTTGGTATGACACAAATGGGTTGTTTGTAGATGGTGATGGATCAAGGGCTGGTGGTGTAACCGGTGTTGGTGGATATGGTTATAGTGCTGGTATAACACAATCTCAGCCATTTGTTAGACCGCAATCATAAGATAGAATGCGTAAGCGCAATACAAGCGTGCAACCTAATGATTTCTTTCAGATTTTTCAGATTAGTCATATCATTCATTAAGAGGAAAGTACTGAAGTTGATATGTATTTGATGGAACCTTATGAGACTAGTCGTGACCTAGGATTGCTCGTGACACTTTTGCAATATCAGTATCGATAGTGGCATCTGAATCGACATTTAGTACGGGGGGTCGTATTCTTGATAGTTTCCGTAGCTCATTAACTCCCGTTATAGTCGAGGCTCTAATTTGCACTCAAAATTAGATATGAAATAAGCTTACAATTGACAAAACCAATGAAGTGAAAGTCATACTATTGGAGGCAGAGTACTACGAAAAGTATGATGAAGGTAAAAAAAAACTTATTATTTAGTTTTTTTTTTTTAATTTTTATTGTGAATACCATAAAATGCAAATTTAGAATAATTTTTTTTTATATATATTTTCTTTGAAGAATATCATAAGTTACAATCTGAATCACAATCACTGGATCATATTGCTGGCAGCAGAGTTTGAGTCCAATTATCTTGAAGGTACAGTTTTGATACTAGTCGCTATCTCTTTCTCTTATTGGATATACTTTTTAGGCTAAATTATTATGCAGTTCGGTTGAGCTGAATCAATATTATTTTTATGTTATTATGTTATACTTTTTTGAGTTACCGAGTATGTAATTAATTATTTCTACTTCTTATATATACTGATGATTGAATCCAGATTTTTGTGTAAATTGTTAGGTGGGGGAGATGAACGTGGGGAAATGATATTACCCGTTGTGGTCAAAGAAGTTTAGGCTCTGTATTGCGCTACTTTATCTTCTATTTTCTGTTATTTTATTGGTAATATATGGGCTGTTTTTAGTCTGATATGGCTTTTGCATGTTCATAGTTAGTGTTTTCTTTTAGCTTTGGCAAGTGAATCATTACTGGTTTTGGTCATAAGCTTACTAATATATCAGAATTGTGCTTGAATTTTGGGTCGCAGCTATTGAGCTACATGAGTTTTACTTTTAAAATAATAGGACTTTTAAGCTCTAAGAGTTTGTTCTTAGCCTACAAGGCAAGTTTCTGTTCCAAATATTAGAAGTTCATTCAATTTTCTTGAATTAATTGTACTATTTTCTCATTTTCTGCTGTTTGTTTTTTGTTTCTGCTATGCTATTTTCTGTTTGGCTGTTTGCCATGGGTTCAACTGTTCTGCTATGCTATTTTTTGCATGTGAATGAGACTTGAGCTATCATATTGTGAGAATGCTTTTGCAAATATGCTGCAACTGATTTTATTTTTTTTTGCTTCAACTTTCAAGCTATACTGGAAGATGTTACCTTTTTGTATTTGATTGGCTCACCATCAACTTTTTTTAACCAAATGAATGGCTATCAAAACTTGGTAGTAGTTTATCAAACTCGGATCCGTTATCAAATTTGAATCTGTTATCAAATTCAGATCTAGTATCGAATTCAGATATAGTATCGAATTTGGATCATTAATGAAATCAAACTTATCTGATTCGATATATATTTGAATCAGAACAAAAAAATCTGATTCAACTCAATAGCTATCAGATCAGATCGGGTTTGATAAAGATATCGAACCCTATCAGATCTAAAAACCTAATGCTGAATGAATCAAATCAGATTCAGATTCTATTCGATCCGATCTGATCAGAATTCGATAGTGCCCACCCATACAGAAGTAGGTCTAACTTGTGGATATCAAGCATGAGTATATTTTTAAATAATTTAATGGAATATTATGTTCTATTACGAGTGTATAGGAAAAAATCGAGACTAAATCGGAGTCCGAAAGCTCAAAAACCATTTCATACTCGTGGTGGCCTGGTTCTATCCTAACTCATTCATGGATCGTGAAATCCGAGAATGGCTACTTGAGATGCAATGCGTGAACCTGAAACTGACATGTCAAGCTGACCTAAATCTGCATGTCCTATACAGAATCTATCTGAGCTGAATGCTGACAACTGACCAAGACCTGATCCTACATGACTTGTTCCGAGACTACCTAAACTAGAAATGATTCACCGAACTGAACATGACCTAATACTGCACTAACATGATCTGATCTTGAATCTACATGACCTGACTAAAATCTTGAACTATATGATTTGAGTGTGTCTATCAGAAAACATGATATGCAACTTGTAAACATACATATGATCTGAAAACGATACTGTGTGCTGAAAACATGAAACTGATTATTGAACACATGTCATGTCTTGAAATCAATGAGCGTGTTTGAAAACTATAACTTATAAAATCACTTACGTGAGCTGAGAAAATCTGCACTAGCATAGTGGCTTGGGGGAGCTGAAACACTACCTAGCGAGACCTCACACTGCATAAGCAGAGAGAGTTGAGCTGAAAACCGAACTGCTGAACCTATGTGGGTGATTAACATTAATCATATTAATCACAACACCAATCAAAGCCACCACCAATGAAGCACCCCAAGAACAATTATAGGCATTACAAGAGTGGTCATAACACTCTAAAATGACAACATATCATCAAATGATCAAATTGAACAAATATTACAATAATATCATTCAAATCTACTTCACACATGCACCAAGCCTTCATTTCCATCTTCCAAATAAAAAATACTCAAATTCTAAATAAAAGAAGAAACCCTAGAATCTCTCTAGATACTCAAGAATAAGAAACATGCTTTCTAAGCTTAGGGATATTGATGATTACCTTTAATCTCTTAATTTCCTTAGGCTTTTTCTTGATTTTCTTTACTTTTCCTTCTTGAATCATCAAGCAAATTTGAGAGTAATTTTTGGAAGAAGAATTCGGCCATGGCTTCCCTTGGAAGGGAAAAGAAAACCCCATTAGCTATATGTTTATCTGATAATGATGTTTCTTGGCTTTAGTGATATTTAGAGGTCATGTGTCAGGCACTATTTGCTTTTCAATTATTTGCAAATGTTGTAAATAGTTGAAGGTAAATAATAAAGCTAAAGAAAGAAGATGTGTATAGTTGTGTATAGAAAATATCGATTTTCACAATACGACAACTATAGATATTGGATATCAGATCTCCCGTCTAGTTATTTAAAATATTGTTGAATGATTGTTTCGATATTTAATATCAGAAATTACGACTATTGGATATTTACTTGTTCTCTGTAAATAGTTGTTACATATTTTAATACGACTAGTAGTATCATTGACAAATAGATAAACATTAAGAAAAATATTCAGTTAAGTAAGTAACTTAGAATATTATTTTATGAGATTTTATCATTTAAGTATTATATGCTTATTCCATATCGTAGTCTGATACGAGATCACACCACATATCCTTATCTATTTAATGAATAATGTATTCATGAAGATGATTAAATCATTTAACCAATGATTTTCATTGGACCAAAAAATTTATTAAACTGATACATTGGATGTATGTACTTTAATGAATTGTAAATTGCTTAAGGTAGTTTTATTTACTTCGTAACTTAGTCAATGAATCGTCGTGACTTAGTTACGTGTTTCTGATAAAACGCGGATAGAATATTTTGACTGGTTCAAAGATATTCGATCTGAAGTTTTGAAAATTGTATCTTTAAAAATTCATTGTGAGTCTTTGAATTGTTCAAAGATGTTTGATATGATCAAACATATGAATTTATGGCAATTAGTTCTAAGGTTATTGATTGAATATGATTCTTACTCAATATTATTCCTCTACGATTTCATCGCTAATGGAATTGGTAAGTGAGAATAATTGAATCTTATATATGATTTGATTCATTTGATATTGAGTGTTACCGAATTAGTTTCAATACTCTTGGGGATATGCTCCAGTAACACTAATTCATCCTTTTAATATTAGGTTCTATTAGTTTCTACAGTTACATATATGATATATATCAGTATAAAATTTGAATATTGAAATGTTTGAGATTTTAATTTTTCTTTTGTATAATGGTTATATAATTGATAGTATTTTCGCCTTGGAGGTACGAGTATAAGTTTATCATTTATTATATTTAATAGAATATTGTATTTTATTTGATAGAATATATTTTCTACAATCCCGAGTAATAAAATTGTTTTTATTACTTAGTAAGTTGTTGGGATTTTGGGCAAAAGGCGCGGCGGAAGCGCTGTTCGGGCGAAATAGTAATTTTAAAACTTTTTAAATTACCGAATAAATGATTCAATATCCAATATGAATAATTCATTCATATTTCACCTAAACATATTTATTCGATATCAAATAACGACATAAATAGTTAAGAAACATCGCGAAACTTTTACGAAAACATTTTTCCACAAAATGGCCTAAAACGCGTTTTTGACCGAACCGACTACCCAATTCACATGAGGCTGCCCAAGTCAGCCCCAACAGTGATAGGGGAGTTCATGGGCTGCCCGAACAGTGACTAATTCACTGTTTGGGTAGCTGTCACCCGGTTGGCTCCAAAGTCACCCGGTAACGCCGTTTTTCGCTGTTTTCACTTATTTCAACTCCGAAACAATTTCCGGAAATTATTTCAACACCCAAAATACATCTAATACATTTATATGATATTAGTTTCATCACCATATGAACAGTATTTCTAGATCTGATCCATAAGCAAGAATATCAATTTTTCATGCTTAAAATCCAATTTTCCAACATTAATCTAATTAATCTTAACACCAACCAAAGTCACCACAAATGAACCACCCAAGAATAATTATAGGTATTACAAGAGTGGTTATAACACTCTAGAATGGAAAAATATTATCAAATGATCAAATTGAATAAATATTACAATAATATTATCCAATTCTACTTCACACATGCTTAACACTTCCAAATCCATCTTCCAATATCAAAAGTCCCAATTTTAACAAGTAAAGAAAACCCTAGAACTATTATAGCAACACAAGAACAAGAAACTAAATTTCTAAACTAAAGAATATTAAAGATTACCTTTTAATCTCCAATTTTCCTAAGCTTTTTCTTAATTTTTTCTTCACTTTCTTCTTTGTTTCATCAAACAAAATTGGAGTGTATTTTTAAGGTGGGTTTCGTCCAAGGAAGCCATTGGAAAGGAAAAAGAAAATTTTTTACTTTAATAAATGGTGATTGCCGACTTTGGAGGGCATTATGGTCATTTTATAATTTAATTTCATTAAATTAAAAGTAAGCTTTATGTTAGCAAATCAAATTTGCAAACATTAAGCTTAATTTAAAACATGCCACATGTAACCAATTATAATTAAACATTTATCATAACTATTATGAAAAAAATTTATCATTTAATTATTTAAATAATTAATTAACATGATTCTTACTCAATATTATTCCTCTACGATTTCATCGCTAATGGAATTGGTAAGTGAGAATAATTGAATCTTATATATGATTTGATTCATTTGATATTGAGTGTTACCGAATTAGTTTCAACACTCTTGGGGATAAGCTCCAGTAACACTAATTCATCCTTTTAATATTAGGTTCTATTAGTTTCTACAGTTACATATATGATATATATAAGTATAAAATTTGAATCTTGAAATGTTTGAGATTTGAATTTTTTTTTTTTGTATAATGGTTATATAATCGATAGTACTTGCGCTTTGGAGGTACGAGTATAAGTTTATCATTTATTATATTTAATAGAATATTGTATTTTATTTGATAGAATATCTTTTCTACAATCCCGAGTAATAAAATTATTTTTATTACTTAGTAAGTTGTTGGGATTTTGGGCAAAAGGCGCGGCGGAAGCACTGTTCGGGCGAAATCGTAATGTTAAAACTTTTTAAATTACCGAATAAATTATTCAATATCCAATATGAATAATTCATTCATATTTCACATAAACATATTTATTTGATATCAAATAACGACATAAATAGTTAAGAAACATCGCGAAACTTTTACGAAAATATTTTTCCGCAAAATGTCATAAAATACGTTTTTGACCGAACCGGCTACTCAATGCACATGGGGCTGCCTAGGTCAGCCCCAACAGTGATAGGGGAGTTCATGGGCTGCCCGAATAGTGACTAATTCACTGTTTGGGTAGCCGTCACCCGGTTGGCTCCAAAGTCACCCGGTAACGCCGTTTTTCGCTGTTTTCACTTATTTCAACTCCGAAATAATTTCCGAAAATTATTTCAACACCCAAAATACATCTAATACATTTATATGATATTAGTTTCGTCACCATATGAACAGTATTTCTAGATCCGATCCATAAGCAAGAATATCAATTTTTCATGCTTAAAATCCAATTTTCCAACATTAATCTAATTAATCTTAACACCAACCAAAGTCACCACAAATGAACCACCCAAGAATAATTATAGGCATTACAAGAGTGGTCCTAACACTCTAGAATGGAAAAATATTATCAAATGATCAAATTGAATAATATTACAATAATATTATCCAATTCTACTTCACACATGCTTAACACTTCCAAATCCATCTTCCAATATCAAAAGTCCCAATTTTAACAAGTAAAGAAAACCCTAGAACTATTATAGGAACACAAGAACAAGAAACTAAATTTCTAAACTAAAGAATATTAAAGATTACCTTTTAATCTCCAATTTTCCTAAGCTTTTTCTTGAATTTTTCTTCACTTTCTTCCTTTGTTTCATCAAACAAAATTGGAGTGTATTTTTAAGGTGGGTTTCGTCCAAGGAAGCCATTGGAAAGGAAAAAGAAAATTTTTTACTTTAATAAATGGTGATTGCCGACTTTGGAGGGCATTATGGTCATTTTATAATTTAATTTCATTAAATTAAAAGTAAGCTTTATGTTAGCAAATCAAATTTGCAAACATTAAGCTTAATTTAAAACATGCCACATGTAACCAATTATAATTAAACATTTATCATAACTATTATGAAAAAAAGTTATCATTTAATTATTTAAATATTTAACATTTAAATATCTAAATAATTAATTAATATAATTGTTATTATATATGTATTTTATTTACATTAAATAATAAATACATATATTAATGGCATATGTCAAAGTCTCATTTGATAATTAATTAATGTGTATCTAATCAAATTATGTATCAAATACAAATACACAATAATTACGATTGACCAAAAATACCTATATGCATGTATTTTCGTTTAACCGATTAAACGATTCGAATTAACTCATTTAATCCGATGATGTATTATGAATAATCTGTATTATTCACAACGAGTTGCCCAAGTACTCAACAAGTATACTTCATATTGTGGGACTCTCTAAGTTTAGATTTATCCGTCACGAAATCCAATTTCGTGTCCATAATTCACTCACTCATGAATTATGACGACCACGGATAATCTCGCTAAACTATGCAAGTCGAGGTCATTGTATACGTATAATCCCTTCGTCACAGGCTATCCATATTATACATGAGATATAGATAATAACGTCAAATCCTTATGGTATAATATAGTTGACTTTCAAATTTACGATCTCTAAATAACACTCGGAACTGATTTCCGAAGTTATACCACGACCATGGATTTACTAGATCGCAAACACGCATAGGATGCCTATGCCCTGTACACATGACTAACAGATTATATCTTGATACACACATGATATAATGAGTATCAGTCCACACCCAACGAACAGACGTAGATCTGATCTAAATAGATCGGTGACTTGACTGCCATCAAAGTATGAAGGATAACTCATGTATCCACAATGATATCTCAAGTAAAATGACCACTATGCTCTCTCAACTCGAGAAGATTCCTATTGATGTTGGTGTACCATCTTTTAGGAAATCTTCAATTAGTCATTAAGTGTTTATCAAATAAACACCTATATGTCTATACGAGTCTCCCGAGACTCATGGTTCATTGGGATAAACCATCGGACCAAGTCATGATATACGATATGTACTGGTCATCAGATTTTACTAACCGTCCCGTGTTAGTAAATCTTGACCAGGAACTTTATTTAATGATATACAACTTATAGTGATGTTTCCCAATGTCAATTACAAACTACGTTGTAACTGCGCACTACATTGTAAATCCTAGGGTCTTTGTCTAATTTACACGTATCACTAAATCGGATTTAGTTTCAATCTAATCATAATTAGATATCTAATCGTAATTAGATCGAATATGTATATAAAATAAAAGAGGTGCTACCATTAAATAAGTAATATTATGGAAAAATGAATTGTTCGTATTCATGAATCAGACATAAATACGATCCAGATTGGCACTCCGAGCACCAACCCTAACAATTTCTCCCACTTGCTCTAGTTCCAATCCACGGTATCATATACACATCTAAATATGTATCACATACTCATGGCCCTCAAGAGCTCTCCTAGCACTCAAAAGGTAGGCAACAACAAGTAAGCCCGTTATAACAAATTGAGTTTGTCCAACAAACCCAATCGTTTCCCTTAACCATCATCATTCATATTTTGTAGAACCCAAGTTCTACATCAATATAACTCAGATGCGATATCAATATTATGATATATCTATTAAGTTGTCTATGTATTTAGAGATCAAATCCAAAATACTATGTAGACAATCGTAAACACAATGCTAATATCAAAACTTCTAATATATAAGGTCACTATGCAACTTCATAAGTCAATACCTCATAAGTTACAACTAATTCTACTTATTCAGCAAAATCAACGGTGACACTCCCTCTATATATTTTCTGACTTTATATGACGTAGACCATCTAACGTCATAATTAGACTCAATAATAATCTGACCCTAACGGTTGCGGATTATATTCTCCATGAATAAGAAACTTGTTCTTAATATCTCAAAGATCATAAAGAATATGTTTTAAGATCCATCCTATGGTCTATAGTGTATCAAAATAGCTCGTAACTATTACGATTAAATTGATATCATTAATTGCACATAATATAGTATTCATTATGCAATCACCATATGATGCATCAGATTGACTAGACATTCTAATCAGTTTCTCTTTCGACAAACGAATCATCATTTACGAAATATTAATACTATATACAAGAGACACACTAACTGTCAAACAGTTATACTAACTGTCATACAGATAGTCTTGCTGTGTCGTTTATTAGATCATATCTAATGCACGACTAATGAGAGTTTCTCACAAGTCTCTTAGTTTTATATCATATATAAAACTTTATATCAAATATAACAGAGACTACTTCCACTGCTATCACGGAGAAAAGAAGACTTAGGTAAACCTTTTACCTCAGAAATATTCATTATTACATTAATAATGATAATGTCGTTAGGATATATAACACTAGAAAGAAATATGTACGCTCCCACTGACCCTACTATCAAAAATGTATTATCCGTGCTTTGATAAAATCAGACAATCTGACTGTTATCAAAATTAGAAAACACAGATTTCCGGAAAGCTTATCTGAGTCTACAATAGGCTCTATAAGCCAATATATCAAACTGTGATCTTAGCAGAATACAAACTCTAGGGCCATTCTAGAATGAACTCTTCAAACAAAGAAACCACAACAGATCTCTCATTCGAAGAAAACATTCAAGAACGCCACTTTGCATTCTTTAGCCAAAATACATAGTTTAATGTCAACATTAACCAACAGATCTTTAATAGTTCAATTAGTGCGACTAGAGACAAGATTTCTCAGAATCTATAATAGATCATTGAGTATAACTTTTCTCACTGTCATACTATAAAGGTCAAACTTTTAACTAGCTCACTTTGCTTTTGCTGCGCAAATAATTTGCACATTTTATGAACGATTCATAACGAAAGCTTATCAAGTTCAATAACTTGATCGTAGTAAGCTATGAACAATCTTAGATCTATGGTTCAATGCTAACTTCTGTAATCGATATCAAATATCGCTCCCACCATAAGTTATAGGATAATTTCCTTCGTTAAGAAAACAACATAATCATTAAGTATCAAATACTTTGTAAATGATTCTGATATCCTATTAAACTTATACGGAAGATATCATAAGGTCCTTTCATCTAATTAATTATGTAGTTCCATTACAGTTTATCACTCTCATATTTGACTTCAATAAGTCAAGTCTTTTCTACAATCATTAATATCTAATGTTACACACCAAGTAATAAAGCAATTTTATTACACGGGATTATAGAAAAGATATTCTATCAAATAGAATACAATATTCTATTAAATAAAATAAATGATAAACTTTTACTTGTACCTCCGAGGCGCAAGTACTTTCAATTATATAACCATTATACAAAAGAAAGATTCAAATCTCAAACTTTTCAAGATTCAAATTTTCTACCTATACATATCAAATACGTAATTGTAGAAACTAATGGAACAATAATCAAAAGGATGAATTAGTGTAACTGGAGCATAACCCCAAGAGTATTGAAACTAATTTGGTAACACTCAATATCAAACGAATCAAATCATATAAGATTCGATTTCTCCCACTGACGAATTCCATCACGATGGAATCGTAGAAGAATAATATTGAGTAAGAATCATATTCATTGAATAACCTTAGAATAAATTGCCATAAATTCATATGTTTGATCATATCAAATATCTTTGAACAATTCAAATATTAACGATGAATTTTAAAGATATAGTTTTTCAACACTTCTAATAGAATATCTTTGAACCATTCAAAATATTCTATCCGCGTTTCATCAGAAACATATTGAAAGTTCTCGAACCATTCAAGACGTTCAATATATATTCTTTTAGAAATATGTAACTAAGTCATGACATTTCATTAACTAAGTTACGAAGTAAAGAAAAAACTATCAAAGGCAATTTATAATTCATTAAACTACATACATCCAATGTATTAGTTTAATAAATCTGTGGTCCAATGATGATCATTGGTTAAATGAGATTGAATTACATTCCTGAATTCAATATTCATTAAATGGATAAGGATATTGTTGGACAGTTATGAATCATAGCGTCACTGTTTGTAAAAGACAGTGTGTTTTTGTACAAAATTAAATATGTAGTAATGAAATTGCCTTTTACCGTTTTGTAATTTATTTACTTTCATATATAAATGGTAAAAGTCCATATGATTAGTTCCGGATTGAGATAATATGAGACAGTATCAATCCATAAAGGTTTAATAATTAAATATCCCTAGTCGTAGTATTATCGAGATTGGACATCGATAATGCGGAATAGACTAATATTGCACTTGTGCGCGCTGTGAGGGCATAACGACATAGTTATCATATATTTAAGTATATGATACTTATGCAAGTGCGATATGAGGTTGTGTTTTACCGATGGTACGGAAAACAACTTCGTTTTGGATAGACCCCACAGAATCCCATTGGTAGTATGTATATGTGTCTATGAGAGTCCGCTTCAGGGTAGGTGTATCTGGTCTTAACCTGAGACTTGCATCGCTAGTACTTGCGACAATCGGTAAAATTTGGTTTTGGTCGTCCAGGGCTTTAACAGGTTCTGTGTACGCCTCTTCTGGGTTTATTGAGAATCGTAGTGTATTGGATGTGATGTCAAGATGGAAGTATCACTTCAGACATATGGATATGGTGATCACGCAGGGATTCAGAACTGGTTCTCTATTGTATTGCAACCATCAGGATAATATGACAAGGTCATGATTATCCGATTCAAAGAGACTAGTTGCTTGATATCTGATATGTTCTTCGTACGGGGCATACACTATTCCAGCCATAGGCCTTGCACGTGACATCCGATACTGGATCACAATACACAATACTACAGTATACTAAGCCTGATATAGATCGTATATTCCATTAAGAATATTTCTGGAGAATTGGGTAGGCATGGCGCTTTGCTAGAAGCCAACCTTGTCTCGTAAATCGGTAAAAACGTAATACGAGGTACGCACGTGTTCGGATAGTCCGACGACCGTATTTACTACCAACATATCTAGGGATCTATTGGGTCACTTCCCGAAGATTCACCGATGACGTATGATTCGAGCATGATTAATCTGGGATTAATCGCGGAGACACTTTATCTTGGATAAAGTACTATTTGAAGAGAAAGAAAGATTAATTTGGAATTAATCGACAAAATGATATATTCGATATATTAAACGAAATTGGATTTTGACGCGGAATTAAAATTAGAATTAATTCGTTAGCGACGTGAATAGTAATTTCGCTAGGCATAATTATTTAATTACGTCGCGACAGAAATTCGTTAATTCGGAATTAGTGAAACCGAGCCCGGAAGTGTTTGCGGGGCCACTCGTATTTTGAATCAAGTGGGGCCCACAAGTCACATCGCGAGTCACATCACTTGTCATTTATTTGTGATAGATGTCAAAGTCACTTTTTGGTGAGTGACATGTTGTCACTATTCATGATGGAGTTAGGTATGGCCATTTATTACAATTTTGGAGCCAAAATGCTTGTTGACTTTTTGAAAGTTAATACCAAATATTTGGTAATTGTATTTTCATTCCTTCATACGGTTTTTGAAGCAAAAGGAAATGAAAAACAACTCTCTCTCTCCATTTTTCCTTGACGAAACCAGTGAGCTTTTTCCCTCTCAGTTTTATTTCAACTTCACCGAATTTGGAAGGGAAAAACTTGAAGGATTTTGTTGCAAAATCTTTCATAGAGCTAGCACTCTTCAAGGATCATCAAGAGGTGATAGGCCTATTCAAGAGCTTGGAAATTCAAAACAAAGCTTGGAGCATTGTTCTTTCTCTTGGCCGAATTCTTGGAGCATCTTGGAGCAAATTTTTGTTGATCAACGCATCCTTAAACCGATCGATGTAAGTGTGTTTCTGCCACTCTTCTTCGTTATTCATTTGCATTTCTTTGTTCATTATGATCTTGGGACTAATCATAGAAACCAACAGATATAGGGTGTGATCTCGTATCAGACCATCTTTTACCATACGAAATAAGCATATAATGCTTATGTGATAAAATCTCATAAAACACTATTCAAATTTATTTAGTTAACCGATTATTTTCTTAATGTTTATCTTTTTATAAATGACAGTACTACTCATATTAAAATATGTAACAACTGTTTATAAAGAACTTGTAACAATCCAACAGTCGCAAGTTCTGATATCAAATATCAAAACAATCATTAAACATTATTTTAAAGAACTAGACGGGAGATCTGGTATCCAATACCTATAGTTATCGTATTGTGAGAATCGATATTCTCTATACACAACTATACACATCTCATTTCTTTAGCTTTATAATTTGCCTTCAATTATTCACAAAAAATTTAAATAATTGATTAGCAAATTGTGTCATACATGTGACTTCTAAAAGTCACTAAAGCCAAGAAACGTCATTATAAGATAAACAAATACCTAATGGGGTTTTCTTAATGTCAGTCAAGAATCTCGAGACATGAACTAATTCAGGTCAATTCTTACTGCACAATAAACTATTCTCTCTAGACAATTATATCCTAAAACAAATATCTATTTAGATTACCTATCGTGACTTGGTAACTAAGTCACTAACCATCTTGATTTTTAAGAAAATCGGAACAACAGTTCCTGATAGTTTAGACTAATTTAACAGTATCTAAGTCTACTAACATTCTAGAACATATTCTAAAAATACGCAACCAGAAGAGAAGTCAAAAAACATATTCAAGTAATATGCATGTAGTGGATTAGAAGTATAATTCTATTAACAATATAGAATAAAGGAAAACAAACAAGCAGCAATTTTCATACAATTACACACTGCTTTAGTTATGGATTTTTAACCCAACAATGTCTCCCACTACTTTACGTAATACCGTAATCTCTAACAAAGAATGAGAATTCAATAATTAAATCGAATTCCATAGTGAGAGTAGGATCCTATGAATATATTTCGACTCACAACTTTGACACGATTTCGCCTACGTATATTCATTAGGTAGACAACTCATTGTCAATCACTCACCAATGACTCCTAATTTTGGTCCTGACCGTTTCTCGTTATGACAGCTTTGGCACGTTCATAAGGAGGCGTATCAAGGTTTCACTTGCCAATGATAAACTCAAGCTACCGATATAGTCCTGACAGCTTTAGCATGTTCAAGATTTCCACTTTCACTTGAATTTGTCTAGTATTAAATATACATCCGATATGGATAAAATTCTATCAACTACACCCTCACTGCTTTGGCAAAATCTCGGATGCAACCATAGAAAGATACCCATAAACCGTATTGACAAGACGGACCAAGAAACATGCATCCAATACATGTCACTTTACTGCCTTATTTAAGCGGGGATATTCCACAAGGAAACTTTGTTCTACATCATATGTAGACTTTTAATCTATATCATTTTCTAAACAATTCAATTCTACCTATAGAAAACATAACTTAACTTAATTATTAAATTTTCGTTACGTTTCCTGTTAGCGTAGAACCGAAAAGTCAAGAAACATATAGATTACGTGCATGTGCAAACATAAAAATTGGAATATATATTATATATCAAGCATGATTAATGTAATGGATGAAGGATCAGACCTGTTCTGCTTGCTTAGAAAGAGAAAAGAAAAAATTTCCCCTTTTAAAAATGCAATGACCGACTATAGGAGGGCATTATGGTCATTTTCAAAAATTTAATCCAATTAAATTAAATCAAACTTTATGTTAGCAAATCAAATTTGCACACATTAAACTTAATTTAAAACATGCCACATGTAACCAATTATAATTAAACATTTATCATAACTATTATGAAAAAAAAATTTATCATTTAATTATTTAAATATTTAATAATTAAATATCTAAATAATTAATTAATATAATTGTTATTATATATGTATTTTTATTTTGATTAAATAACAAATACATATATTAATGACATGTGTCAAAGTCTCATTTGACAATTAATTAATGTGTATCTAATCAAATTATGTATCAAATACAAATACACAATAATTACGATTGACCAAAAATGCCCATATGCATGTGTTTTCGTTTAACCGATTAAATGATTCGAATTAACTCATTTAATCCGATGAAGTATTATGAATAATCTGTATTATTCACAACGCGTTGCCCAAGTGCTCAACGAGTACACTTCATATTGTGGGACTCTCTAAGTTTAGATTTATCCGTCATGAAATCCAATTTCGTGTCCATAATTCACCCACTCATGAATTATGACGACCACAGATAATCTCGCTAAACTATGCAAGTCGAGGTCATTGTATACGTATAATCCCTCCGTCACAGGCTATCCATATTATACCTGGGATATATATAAGAACGTCAAATCCTTATGGTATAATATAGTCGACTTTCAAATTTGCGATCTCTAAATAACACTCGGAACTGATTTCTGAAGTTATACCACAGCCATGGATTTACTAGATCGCAAACACGCGTATGATGTTTATGCCATGTACACAGGACTAACGAATTCTATCTTGATACACACAGGATATAATGAGCATCAGTCCACACCCAATGAACAAACAGATGTTTGATCTAAATAGATCGGTGACGTGATCGCCATCAAAGTGTAGAGGGTAAATCATATATCCACAATAGTATCTCAAGTCAAAGAACCACTATGCTCGCTCAACTCGAGAAGATTCCTATTGATGTTATTATACCATCTATTAGGAAATCTTTAGTGAGTCGTTCAGTTTTTATCAAATAAATACCTACATATCTATACAAGTCTCCCGAGACTCATGGTTCATTGGGATAAACCATCGGACCAAGTCACGATATATGACATGTAATGGTCTCAGCGGATTTTACTTACCGACCCGTGTTAGTAAATCTTGACCAGAAACTTTATTTAAGGATATACAACTTATAAAGACACTTCCCAATGTCAATTACAAACTATGTTGTAACTGCGCACTATATTGTAAATCATAGGGTCTTTGTCTAATATACACGTATCACTATATCAGATTTAATTTCAATCTAATCATAATTGGATATCTAATCGTAATTAGATCGAATATGTATATAAAAGACAAGAGGTGCTACCATTAAATAAGTAATATTATGGAAAAAGGAATTGTTCGTATTCATGAATCAGACATAAATACGATCTGGATTGGCACTCCGAGCACGAACCCTAACTTAAGTAACATCATATGTTGACCATTGTAGAAAAACTTGACTTACTGAAGTCAAATATGAGAGTGATAAACTATAATGGAACTACATAATTAATAAGATGAAAATACCCTTTTAGTATTTCCATATAAGTGCAATAAGATGTCAGAATCATTTGCAAAGTATTTGACACTTAATGGTTATGTTGTTTTCTTATCGAAGAAAGTTATCCTATAACTTATAGTGGGAAGGTGACCGGTGCAATCACACGCGTATAACGCAAGCGCACGTATCGTTCAAGTAGTATAAAAAGTATCGATCCCACGAGGACTTAATACCTAATCTATTAATTTTATGAGGTCAAATGATTGCTAGTATCTAACATGTGGATTGATTGATTTGAAATGGTGAAGATTTTGAATTTAAAAACAAGTAAATAAAATTGCACAAAAATAGGTTTAAGAAAATTCAATATTAGGAAACTATCTAGGGTTGTGAATCTTTCTAATATCTTTTAAAAGATGAAGTGGTTATTTCATGTTTGTGTAATTTATCGGTTTACTAACCTGGAACACGAAATTATGCGAAAGCCTCTGTCGATGGTCAGACGGAAATACCCAGTTTAACCCAATTGAACCATATGTCTATGTCAACCAAATTACCTGGATTCATTAAGTTTAAGTTCCAATTATGGCTACCCCCGCCCGACATGTATATGTCTATCCTGTAAGGAAATCTATTAAAGGGTTATCAATCCTTAAGGAAAATCGTGGGCTATTAAGTCTAAGGCTGAAACCTAAAATTCATTTGTCAAGTTTATTTTAGATTTATCAGATCAATCTTATTAGTGGCCAATTAACAAGACGCATTAAGCTTAAGACTTAATAAGTAAACCTTTAAATTACCCAAACTATAAAATAACCCCTTATAAACCGGTGATATTAGAATTCATCACAACCCCAGATAACTAACTTAGTTACAACATATAATTAGGGCTAGTAAGAACTTAAAAGTAAAAGACGTAAAGTAAAAATGCTGAAAAGTAATAGCAGTAAAGTAAAAGCTGAAAAATAAATTACAATAAAATAACATGCTAAGGTAAAATGATTAACTTTTACTATTTACTATTTAGATATCTCGCTTAATATAATATATTAACTTGTGATTATTTTACCAACCAGCCATATAGGCGGTAACCTGATTAAGTCAAATTAAGTCCAACCAGCCATAAATGCTGAACCAAAATAAACCTGCCATATAGGCGGTAAGAAAATTTAATTACCAACCGACCAATCTAGCGGTATCTTTGCTTAGTCAGGTTTAAACCAGTTTAAAATGAATTACCAACCGATCAATATAGCGGTATCCTCATTAAGTCAATATTTTAAATAGTGAATATATTATATTTAAGGGATATTAATCTAAATAGCAATAGTAAAAGAATTACCTTTCACCATAGCAGAGGGAAGTTACCTTCTCATGTTGAATAGTAAAAACTGTAAAAGTAAAGAAAGTAAATTACTATTATTACAGACGTAATTAAAATTTATTACAAAACTGAAATTTAAAAGAAACTAGATAGAAAACTCCCTATTTACATCAGAGAATTCAGAGAGGAAGGTACATCTACAACTGAAACATCAAGCTGAATTTATAGGCCTCGGTAAGTGGCGGCTTCTGGTTCGTCGGCTTCAGATTCTTATCTGACAAATGGCAATTCGGATAAAGAGATAAGGTGACACATGGCAAGGCGGCTGGCAACTCAATGATTGTGCAGACGTGGCGATGACGTGGCAAAAGTGACTATCGGCACCGTAGAATTGTGACACGTGGCACATTGTGATTGGCTGATGATGATGTGGCGATGATGTGGCACGTTGACTCAGTCAACTGGTGATGTGGACGATGATGTGGAGTGACACGTGGCGGCACGTGGCGATGGCGACTATCAGCACCGTAGGATGATGACACGTGGCATAGCGCACGTTAGCAGATCGGCTGTGATGGTGACACGTGGCACGACGCACGTTAGAAAGTCAAACTTCCAGATTCTGACTTGTAGACCCGGCGCACGTTAGCAGCTCTTGGTGCATGTTAGGCGCCAAATGATCAAAATGCCATTTTGTCTAATTTTCACTGTTTTGGCTCCAAATCACCTCTAGAGAGTCCTGAAATTTTATTTATCTACAAAATAACACAAAATAAATCAAAATATTCACAAAACTCAAGAAACTATACAAAATATTAAGTTAAATGAGTGGGAAATAGTGATATAATTACCACTCATCACACCCCCAAACCTAACATTTTGCTAGTCCTCGAGCAAAACATAGAATAAAATAACATAAACATCTTTAAAATAAAATTTAACTAAGCCACTTTCGTAGGGATCACAGTTGCATTTAGCGTATGCAACAAGCCTTTAAACCCTTAGGTGTCCCTAGTGGACGAGTTGTAGTCTCGTGAGGGTTTACATCAATGATACCCACAAACATTTTACAAAAGTAAAAAGGTAGTGAAACTAATGCACACAAAAGCAAAAAGACAAGCAAAAAGAGAATAAAGAAGTTAGTGACTAATCAGGTGAAACTTCTACTCTAAGTTACTAGTTGTTTTCTTTCTTTCTAAATTACCGAATAAGTAAATTCTCCGATTATATTTACCATTCTCCATATACACAGCCAACAAAATATTAAACAACTCATTTTTGCCCACAACAGTCACATGTGCAGTTGATAAGAGAGTAATATTTTTGTCCTAAAGTTTTATCACAATTCACACATTTTTGTAGCACTAGTACCTGCCAAATGACAATTATTAGTTAAACAGTAAAATAAATCGTGATAGTCAAAAAGGTCTGGATTCTGTCAAAACAAATTACAATTATTAGGAAAAGACAAAGAGATATAATATGTACAAGAAAAGTAGCGGCTTGATTGACGTCTATGCGTCAGGGACAAGCTTCCCATCCAATTTTCTTATAAATTGGCAAACAGGGTCTTTTTGAGTCAGATTCCCGAGACTTAACTGTTGTCTTTCTTTTTGAAATTGTGTATGTAATTTGCGAATGGCTATGTGAACATATCCACTGGGATGCGTCTCAATAGTCAAAGATATATCATCTAAAGACTCCTTACTCAAGCCATCCCTAATGAATTTAATTTTATCTTCGTGATTATCAGACACCATTCCTAAAGAACGACAATGAGTATTGCAATTCCAGCGTGCACATTTGTAACAAACACCAATTTGCTTAGCTCTACGTTTCTTCGCATAGGTGTTTCTTCCAAAACCAGGCAGATGTGAAATAAAAGAGTCAGAAGACTCACCTGCCAATCGGACCCGTGCTTCAATTACCCAACGAATGTCATTAGGAACACCATGGTTCGTTAGTAATCTCATCCGTTCCAAGCGAGCTTTGTAAACTTTCATCAGAGATTTTTGAGGGAGAGAAGGAAATTGCTTTGCGAGAACTTATTCCATCCTGGAATGTCTTAATCTGTAAAACTAAACACACAAAATTAAATCACACCAAATCATAATATATACACAAATTGCATAGGTTGCCGCCCTGCGAGCGCTAAGTTTAACGTCGTCATCTAGACATGACTTCTCGAACGTTAGGCTGGATCTGAAAGTGTGACACTTTCTTTTTGTCGCTCAAATGATTCTCCCCAGTAGTGCTTGACACGCTGACTGTTAACCTTGAATGTTTCGTTGGTGTTGGGATCTAGTAACTCAACAGCTCCATATGGAAAAACCTGAGTGATCACAAATGGACCTGACCACATTGATTTCAACTTTCCAGGGAAAAGTTTCAACCTTGAGTTGTACAATAGCACCTGCTGCATTGGTTCCAACTGTCTGTACATTATTTTTTGGTCATGCCATTTCTTGGTATTTTCTTTGTACAATCTGGCATTCTCATAAGCCTGTAGGCAAAATTCCTCTAATTCGTTGAGTTGGTGAAGTCTTTTCTCTCCTGCAGCTTGTGAATCAAGATTCAACTTCTTCAGTGCCCAGTACGCCTTGTGTTCAAGCTCAACTGGTAGATGGCATGCTTTCCCAAACACCAATCGATATGGGGACATACCAATAGGTGTCTTGTAAGCTGTTCGGTAGGCCCATAATGCATCATCTAGTTTTGTAGACTAGTATTTCTTTATTGATCCAACAATTCTCTCTAACATTCTTTTGATTTCCCTGTTTGAAAGTTCAACCTGTCCATTTGACTGTGGATGATAAGCAGTGGCAACTTTGTGAGTAACTTCGTATTTGGATAAGAGTGCATCAAAGTATATGTTAGAAAAATATGTGCCACCATCGCTGATGATTGCACGAGGTGTTCCGAACCGAGTGAAAATGTTATTTTTCAGGAATTTGATCACCACTTTTGAATCATTGGATGGTAGTGCAATTGCTTCGACCCATTTGGAGACATAGTCTACAGCAACCAGGATGTACATGTTTCCGAATGATGGAACAAAGGGTCCCATGAAATCAATACCCCACACATAGAATATTTCCACTTCTAGAATATTTTGAAACGGTCCTTCATTTCTCCTCGAAATATACCCCGTTTTCTGGCACCTGTCACATTGAAGAGAAAAAAGATAAGCATCTTTAAAAAGAGTGGGCCAGAACAAACCTGATTGTAGGACTTTGGCTGCAGTTTTGTTTCTACTGAACTGTCCGCCATATAGTGATGAATGACAGTGCTGCAAAACACTGTTGACTTCCTCATGTGGAACACACCGTCTCAATAATTGATCAGCACACCGTTTGAACAGGTACGGCTCATCACAGACATAGTGCTTGACTTCTTTGAAGAATTTCTTCTGTTGCTGAGTTGTCCATTCCAACGGCCATTTTCCTGACACAATGTAGTTGGCATTTTTGGACAATTATGACACATATCGTCACTATTTGTATAGATCATGGTATTCTTGTACAAATTAACTATGTGACAAAGGAGATTGCACTCTTATCATTTGTGATTAGATCACCTAGATGATAATGATAGGAGAGGTCCCTATGATTTGTTCCTGGATTGAGAATGATATGAGACAGTCTCAGTCCACGAAGGATAAATCAATAAATATCCCTAGTCAGAGTATTATCGAGATTGGACATCGATAAATACGTAAAAGACTAGTATTACACTTGTGCGCGTTGTGAGGGCACAACGGCATAGTTCTTATATATTTGGGTATAAGATACTCATGCAAGTGTAATAGGAGGTTTGTGTTTACCGATGGTACGGGAAACAGCTTCGCTCTGGATAGACCCCCTCGGAATTCCATTGGTAGTATGACTATGTGTCTATGGAAGTTCGAAATCAGAGTAGGTGTATTTGGTCTTAACCTGAGACTTGCACCGCTAATACTTGCGACAATCAATATACTTTGGTTTTGGTCGTACAGGGCTTTAACCAGTTTCTGTGTACGCCTCTTCTGGGTATATCGAGAATCGTAGTGTGTTGGGTGTGATGTCAAGATGGAAGTATCACTCTAGTCATAGTGGAGATGATGGTCACGTAGGATACGTGACTGGTTCTCTTAAATGATGCAGCTATCGGGATAAAATGACAAGGTCAGGTTTATCCGATTATAGAGACTAGTCACCAGACATCTGACATGTGCTTCGTACGGGGCAGACACAATTCCAGCCTCAGGCCTAGCACGTGATCATCCGATACTGGATCGACATACACGATACTACGTATACTACGCCTGATATAGATCGCTTATTCCTGTAAGCATATTTCTGGAGAATTGGGTAGGCATGGCGCTTTGCTAAAAGCCAACCTTGTCTTGTAAATCGGTACAAACATAGTACTAGGTACTTACTTGTTCGGATAGTCCGACGACCGAATTTACTGCCAACATATCCGGGGATCTCATGGGTCGCTTCCCGAAGATTCACCGATGACGTATGACTCACACTTTAATTAATCTGGGATTAATTGCAGAGATATTTTATCTGGGATAAAATATCAATTAAAGAGAGATAACGATTAATTTGGAATTAATCGGTAAATTAATATATTCGATATATTATACGAAATTGGATTTTGACGCGGAATTAAAATTAGATTTTAATTCGGGTGAACGAGTTAATTTAGAATTAATTCGTTAGCGATGTGAATAGTGATTTCACTAGGCATAATTATTTAATTGCGTCGCAACGAAAAATTCGTTAATTTGGAATTAGTGAACCCGAGCCCGGGATTGTTTGCGAGCGCATTCGCCTTTCGAATTCAAGTGCGGCACGCAAGTCAAATCAAGCATCAAATCATTAGTCACATCAAGCGTCAAATCACATGTCACTTTGAGTGATGTGACAATTGATTGATTGATTGATGTGAGTTGATGGCAAACATTTAATGCTTGACCTTTTTGAAATTGAAAAATGGTTAATGGTTAATTGATTTTGGAAATTAAAAACCTATTACACATTTTTCTTTTCACTCTCTCTCATTTGCTCACGTTTTTGGAGCCAAAACTCCTCTCTCTCTCTCACGGTTTTTCCTTCAATTTTTCTAGTTTGACCAAGTGATGAAAGAGAAGTTAAGGAAATTTGTGGCAAATTTCTTGGGTGCTAGCACAAATAGGAGCCATCCTAAGGTGATAGGGAACTCACTACATGAGCATGGAATCATCACTTGGAGCTTGGAGCTTTCATGGAGGACATCAATGGCTGAAAATGGTGGAAGAAAAAACTGCCAATGCCGTGACTTGGAGAAGGGCAGAAACTGATTTTTGTCTTCACCGCATCGTCTCAACCGATCATTGTGAGTATTCCGCAACTCCTTTGAATGTATTCACATGTATTTTTATGCTTGATTTCATCTTTGGGACCTTAATAGAAACCAACAATGGTATCTTGAGCCAATATTGAGCATAAAAAAATTTAGGGTTAAAATTTGGGTAAAATTGATTTTGAGCATGATTAATGAAATTGGATGAATTAGTATGCTTAAATATGTTTTAATTGATGATTTATTGGATCAATTTGATGAAATTTTGTTTGGAACAAATTTCCCCAAATTTTTGTGTTGGCCGAAAATACAATGAACCCTAATGTCTTGGATTTTTTTTTTTTTTTATTTTGATTCTTTGGATGAGTTGGAAATTATTTGGGGATATTGATTTAATGTTGAATTTGATTCAATTGGATTGGATTTGTAATTTGGCATAATAAACCCTAAAAGTCGAGATTTAGAGAACCCTAAATTCTTGGTGATTTTTGTTTCGTTGATCATTGGATGACTTGAAAAGATTTAGGATGTTGATTTAATGTCAATTGTGGAATTGATTGGATTGAAACTGAATCGGACACAAAATCCCCTTCAATTGCCGAGAGCCTTAAGCTTGTTTGGGTTTGATTTTTGATAAAATATGTTGGACACTAATTGATGTAAATGAGCATGATTAATTAGGCTAATTCGTATTTTGGAAATGTTAATTGGATAATTAATTGTGTAATACACTTTGGTTAATTAAATATGAAATTTGGAATTTCTTGTGTTTAATTAATTGGGCTTTAAATTGGATTTGGGCTTTAAATGTTGTAAATGGGCTTATTGGGCTTGGTTGTACCAAGTTGGGTTTAGGAAAAATTGGTTGGATCCAATTGGCCCCAAAACCGCCTCCATAAAGCCCAAATGCGACTAATGGACCTTTAAAGTTTAATTGGGCCTAATGGGCCAAAATTGATTTATGGGCTTATGGGGTAACTCCCGGATTGGACTTTGGTTATTGGGTTCGACCCGAGTTGACCAAAAGTCCACGCCTTAAGAAATTAATTAAAAACCCATTGGACTTGAATTAAATTGACGTTGGACGTTAATCGGGCTTTGAGCCCCGAAACGATCAAATTTGGAATTTAAGTCGTAAAAGTTCATTAATAAAGTTTAGTATTTAATTTGGAATTAAATAAGCGAATTAGTGTTAAATACAAATTGAATTGGATTTAATTTTGTAGTTTAATTTAATTCGAGAATTCGTACTTTGAGTACTTGTTTGCAAAACGAGTTTGACTCGAGCAAAATCAAATCGTTGTTTGAACATTGGATGGTCACTAATTATCAGATTAATTAATTTGATTAGATTGATTGATAGCATGCTTGTGTGAATACATGGTTGCGATGCATGAATAATGTATATCAGATGGATATTAGATGGGTGGGGCAATTTTAGAAATTATTGTAATAAATTTGATTTATTAATTGGACCTGCGTGTCCAGCCTTATCACCTCCATACTCTTTGTATTCTCTTCTCACCTATTCCCCTCAATGTATATGAGGTTTCTTTAGAAGTGTAGTGTAACGGGTAGAAGTGATACATGTGCTAGTGGGAGAGAGAAAGTGAGAGATTTGATCTAGGATCAATGTGTAAAGTATCCATCCGCATATCATTATTATTTATTTATACGTGTGTAGGCACTGCATTTTTACACATAAGTCCCTATGATGAGTCTCATTTTGGAGACACTACCTTTTAAGTCACGGAGGTCACGGGAAACGGACATCGGAAGGGGAAATTCAGAATAAACAAGGTTCACTGTTTTCGTTCGTGCTGCGTTCGTGTTTACGTTCGAACGTCAAACGGATTGCGGACGTTCGTGCCGCGTTTGAGGAAGCGTTCGAACGGTGTCGGTAATTCTGGTTTTGCTGCTAGCCTAACATCCAGCCCATTTAGCCCCCCCCAAAGCCCATAAAACACATCCCAATTTAAATAAATAAATATTAATTAAAACATTAACTAAATAATATAATAACTAAATTAATTAAATAATTAAATAAAACATATACCAAACATAAAATAAACAATTACCAACTTAAACTAAAATCATGCCTAAATTAAACAAATCACATACTAAATCAAAATATAATCATGCCTAATTAAAATCAATCAACCAATTATATTCCCAATCTAATAAGATTATTCCCAAACTTAAAATTTTGCATTCCTAATCCAAGCCAATCAAATATTCAACCTTCCCTATCTAGCCAAGATTTGTCCCCCCTCAATCTTTGACTTCCCTTAACCAAACCAAATCAAATCCCTCTTTAATTAGCCAAATCTCTTTCCTTGTCAAGCCTAACCCTTTGCCTATAAAAAGAACCCTTCACCAACCTTCGCAACCTTAGCTACTAGCTAGTCCCTAACTCATACACAACACACATAAAAAATTACAGGAAGAAGACACCCAAAAAACAGTAAGCAAAAGATAAAGAGGAAACAGCAGCGAAACCACAAGGAAACAATAGCAAAAGACGGGGAACGACGACTCAAAACAGTAAAGACAACGAACGAGAACAGTGAACCAGTGAACCGGGAGAGTTGCGGAGCATCCACCCTTCCGACGATCGTGTACCGTACATCCGAGAGGTGATTTAAAAGGTTAGACCTGAGGGTACCTTTTCATTAGTTTATATTCGTTTTTTTATTTATTATTATTGAATTCTATTCACATGAGAGTCGTTTATGGATGCATGTTGTGGTCTTTGAGTAGATAAATATGCATGAATTATGAGATGTAATATGTTGTGGGTATTGGATGAATGAGAGATGTGTCAACTCTCGCGGTATATCGGATGGAAACCCGGACATAAATTTCATAGCCGATTCCGAATGGACGGTAATATGATCTGTACTCGGGCCACAACTCCACGTACCGCTTGGGTAAACGGCACCATCTTTCTTTTGTTTTGTGTTGCTTTTGTTTATTTAGTTTTCTTTACTTGAATTCAATACGTTGTTTATTTATGCATGATTCAATCAAGCGCATGGGATTAGCGAGTTAGTCCAAAGGTCCTCCATTTGGGAGACAAATAGCCGAAAAGGCCACCTTTGTGACACTACTTCACCGCGCCGGTTGATGTGTGTTCGGTTGGATGCGAGATACGTTCAATCGGGCATACTTAGTTTGATATTATTGAGTTTATCTTTTATGCATGGTTCAATCAAGCGCATGGGCTTAGTAAGTGGAATGAAAAATCCCTTATGGGGAGGGGTTAAAACCCGTTACCATGATGCTTTGCCGCGCCGATTGATGTGTGTTCGGATTGGATGTAAGATGTGTTCAATCGGGCATACTTGGTTGATATGATTGGTTCTATTTATGCATGATGTGATGTGACGCGCATGGGCTTAGTATGATGGTCTAAAGGTCATCTCTTTGAAAGATCAAGAGCCCCCAAAAGGCCACCTTTACGGCAGTACTTCGCCGCGCCCCTTTATTTTGTTGTTTATGTATTGCGTCTCATTTCATGCATCAGTTCTGTTCCCGTTCGAACGCGTTTACGAACGCAACTCGAACGCGCATGCATTTTTGCCTTATCATGCATCAGGTCTCATTTCCGTTCGAACGCGTTATCAAACGCCATACAAACGTGAGCATTCTGTTTCATTTCCGTTCGAACGCGTTATCAAAAGCCATACGAACGCGAGCATTCTGTTTCATTTCCGTTCGAACGCGTTATCAAACGCCATACGAACGCGAGCATTCTGTTTCATTTCCGTTCGAACGCGTTATCAAACGCCATACGAACACGAACCTTCTGTTTACCGTTCGAACGCGTTTACGAACGCTACACGAACGCGCACACAATGAACTGAGTCTGTCTTATCATATTCATGTATAATTGCCTCTCGGTTGATCTTTCTTGTGTTATATAGCCAACTGTATTATTTGTATTCAAGCATGATTAGGCTGTTAGCATGTTATTTGGTTAATAGGTTCATGAGATAGTACTCAAGCATGATTATGTTGTTCTTAGTTTCCCATATCATAGGATTGAAATATGTTCATGAGATTGCCATGTGATGTTGCATGTTGTGATGAACTTGTTGATGTATGCATATGAATTTAGAAGCATGATATCTTTGGAAATAAATGTTATTTAAGCCTGGTTAAATTATCACATAAATCCTTTTATTACAAGTGACATAAGTAAGGGACCATTCCGAACGGTTTGAGGTCTTCCCTTGCGAGGGGTGAGTGCGGCCTTAATCTCATTTTCCCGGTTCACACCGGGTGGCGACTCCATTACTCTCCGGTTTAGTCCCCCGTGGCTACTCCGTACTCCCAACCGGGCCGCGAGCCCGGGAAAGAAAAGCGTCGCCCAGGTCCTGTTCCCACAACGCGCTTTATTATGTGTTTAGAATGCATGTTTAAAGGTGTATGATGATGAGACCTTAACAAAGATAATAAATTGGTTGCCAATTTGCACACGAAAAACCCTCGCAAAATATTAAGCTTTTTTCCTTCCATTGAGTGATTCTCACTCAAGATCCGAGACTGGCATTGGCTTGTTGGCCAAAGTCAAGGCATTTGTCCGTCGAGGATGTGTTTGAATCACGAAGGCTTTGTTCCATATTGGTGTCTTGTCCAAGTTGTGGTTTGTTGGCCAAAGTCAAGACCACTTCTTGTCCATCGACATTGATTACGAAGCTTTCCATGGTCAATGGGTCGCGCTTAACTGGGATCACTAAGTTTGTTGTGCCAAAGCCAAGGCTTAGTTGATTCAGAGGAAAAAGGTTAGGTAATACATTGGATGTATTGGCATATATAAGATATATGTTTCGGACTTCGATGTCCCCCTACTGGATCTAGGAATTGGATTGGATCCAATTGATCTTAGAGATCTACCTAGTTAATTATCATACAATTTGTTGGCCAAAGTCAAGATTGTGTGATATTTAACGGGATCCTAGCCCGCTAGGAAACACGGTTTCCCGAGTACTCGACAGAGGGTTAGAGGCTCGCCGAAAAATAGTGGGAGGCAAGAATTGAATTTGCAATATTCGTTTAATTACTTGCCATACGCGCTCAAACAAATATCATTCGTCAAATAAATTAAATGTTAGTTGGACTACTATTTAAACATTGTTTTAATTAACAGTTGGATTGTATTCAAACTATTCATTTATAGTTGATTTTATAATTGGATTATAATAATCAATATAATTGATTTTAATCTATTAAATTATAGTTGATTAAATAGTTGGACTATTGTAATCATTATAATAAATAGTACCTAAATCGTTGATTAAATAGTTGGACTATTAGAATCAAGATAAAATTGAAAGATTAACATTTAAAACATAATCCTGGGGAAAATGTATTTAAATGGTTTAATTTTCAAAATTGGGAATAAATTTCAGGATGGTCCTGGAAAATAATAAGTTACTTTATTTGATAAAATAACATATTATGCCTAAGCCCGGAGTTAAGCAAATAGTTGAGCATAATCTTTGGAAGATTTATGTGATGATAACTTTAGTGCTTAATCAATTTAGCTTGTCGCAGTAGACTCCTTAATTTCTGAATCAGAACTAAGGATTAGATCCTTAAAGTATGATAATGAAATTGAAGGATCTTCATAAATCTATACTTAGATTTTAGAAGTACTAAATTGCAATAAATAACTCTTGGAGAGTTAATGACTATTCTCAAGGAGACAAAGTCAAAGTTTGCAATTAGACAAGTAGCGCAAGGCGCACCTTACTTCGATTTTCTAGAAACCCGAGGCTTGGCCAAAGGCTACTGGAATGTGAAAAAGGGCAAAGGCAATATCATTATAATCTTCTGGGAAGATAAAAGACATATCCCAAAATGTCTGCCTAAATTGTGGCAAATTGTGGCAATCTGGGATTAATTGCGGAGATATTTTATCTGGGATAAAATATCAATTAAAGAGAGAGAACGATTAATTTGGAATTAATCGGTAAATTAATATATTCGATATATTATACGAAATTGGATTTCGACACGGAATTAAAATTAGATTTTAATTCGGGTGAACGAGTTAATTTAGAATTAATTCGTTAGCGACGTGAATAGTGATTTCGCTAGGCATAATCATTTAATTGTGTCGCAACGGAAAATTTGTTAATTTGGAATTAGCGAACCCGAGCCCAGGATTGTTTGCGAGCGCATTCACATTTCGAATTCGAGTGCGGCACACAAGTCAAATCAAGCGTCAAATCATTAGTCACATCAATCGTCAAATCACATGTCACTTTGAGTGATGTGACAATTGATTGATTGATTGATGTGAGTTGATGGCAAACATTTAATGCTTGACCTTTTTGAAATTGAAAAATGGTAAATGGTTAATTGATTTTGGAAATTAAAAACCTATTACACATTTTTCTTTTCACTCTCTCTCATTTTCTCATTTTTTTGGAGCCAAAACTCCTCTCTCTCTCACGGTTTTTCCTTCTGTTTTTCTGGTTTGACCGAGTGATGAAAGAGAAGTTAAGGAAATTTGTGGCAAATTTCTTGGGTGCTAGCACACATAGGAGCCATCCTAAGGTGATAGGGAACTCACTACATGAGCATGGAATCATCACTTGGAGCTTGGAGCTTTCATGGAGGACATCAATGGCCGAAAATGGTGGAAGAAAAAATTGCCACTGCCGTGACTTAGAGAAGGGCACAAACTGATTTTTGTCTTCACCGCATCATCTCAACCGATCATTGTGAGTATTCCGCAACTCATTTGAATGTATTCACATGTATTTTTATGCTTGATTTCATCATTGGGACCTTAATAGAAACCAACAGACATAGTCAGCATACCAAGGGACATCCTGTTGTTTCATGGCAAACAGCTGTTCATCTGGAAAAGTTTCTTTGATTGTCAGTTCTTTAGCAGCTGTTTCTCCATTCTCAAGCCTCGATAGATGATCTGCCCCTGGTTTTCTGTCCCTTTCCTGTCTCGAATCTCCATGTCAAATTCTTGCAGAAGAAGTATCCAACAGATCAATCTGGGTTTGGCATCTTTCTTCGTGATCAAGTATTTGATTGCTGAATGATCTGTGTAGACCGCCACTTTGGGACCCAGTAGATAGGAGCAAAATTTTTCAAAAGCATACACAACTGCGAGTAACTCATTTTTAGTGGTTGTGTAGTTGATTTGAGCTTCATTCAAAGTTCTACTGGAGTAGTAAATGGTGTGGAAAATTTTTGCTTTGCGTTGTCCCAAAACTGCACCTACAACAAAATCACTAGCATCACACATCACTTCAAATGGAAGGGTCCAGTCTTGTGCTACAATGATGTGGGCAGAAATCAGCTTCTGTTTTAAGATCTCAAAAGCTTCCTGGCATTCTTTGGTGAAGTTGAAAGGCACATCCTTCTCCAGAAGATTGCACAGAGGTTTAGCAATCTTGGAAAAGTCTTTGATAAATATCCTGTAAAAACCTGCATGTCCGAGAAAGCTCCAAATCCCTTTGACAGATGTCGACGGAGGAGGTTTTTCAATTGTTTAAATCTTTGATTTGTCTACCTCAATTCCTTTTTGTGAGATCCGGTGTCCAAGAACAATGCCCTCATGTACCATGAAATGGCATTTCTCCCAATTGATCATCAGGTTTGTATCTTCGCACCTTTGTAACACCTGTTCCAAATTTTACAAGCAGTGGTCAAAAGAATCTCCAAACACAGAAAAGTCATCCATAAAAACCTCAATACTATGCTCCAACATATCTTAGAATATGGCCATCATGCAACGCTGAAATGTAGCAGGGGCATTACATAATCCAAATGGCATTCTGCGGAAAGCAAAATTACCATAGAGACATGTAAATGTAGTTTTCTCCTGGTCTTCTGGTGCGATGGCAATCTGATTGTACCCTGAATATCCGTCCAGAAATTAATAGAACTCATGTCTTGCTAGTCTGTCTAACATTTGGTCAATGAATGGTAGAGGAAAATGGTCATTTCTCGTGGCTTTGTTCAGCTTTTGGTAGTCCATGCATACTCTCCATCCAGTCATCGTTCTTGTTGGGATTAGCTCGTTCTTTTCATTGGTAACCACAATAATTCCTCCTTTCTTTGGTACACACTGCATAAGACTCACCCAACTGCTATCTAAAAGGGTAAATGATGCCAGCATCTAACCATTTGATTATTTATTTCTTTACGACTTCCTTCATGATTGGATTAAGTCTCCGTTGATGCTCCACTGTGGGTTTGTACTCATCATTCATCAGAATCTTGTGCATGCAAAATGATGGACTAATGCCTCGAATGTCTGCTATAGTCCAGCCAATGGCTCTTTTGTGCTCTCGTAATACTCTCATTAACTTTTCTTCATACTCCAATGTTAGTGAAAAAGAAATAATAACAGGTAATTCAGAAGAGTTTCCAAGAAATGCATACCTGAGATGGCTCGGAAGTAACTTCAGCTCCAGTTGTGGTGGTTCTTCAATCGAAGGCTTGATTCGATTTTTCTTTGGCAGTTCCAAGCTTTCAACTGGTGGTGTTGATTTGAATCGGAATGGTTTGTCAATGTAGTTGATACATTCCAGGATTTCAGCATCTAGCTCGCTGTCAGTCATATTGGTGATGCAAGCTTCAAGTGTATCCGTGGGATTTGGCTCAGTATCATGAACGATACTATCAACAACATCAAATCTGAAGCATTCTTCTTCCTTTTCATTGCTCGGGAATTTCATGGCTTTGAAAACATTAAAGGTAACTTCTTGGTCCTGCACTTTCATGGTCAGTTCTCATTTTTGCACATCAATCACAGTTTTACCTGTAGCCAAGAATGGTCTCCCAAGAATGATAGGTACTTCTTTGTCTTCTTCCATGTCAAGGATGATGAAATCTGCTGGGAGAATCAGTTTGTCAACTTTGACCAGCACATCTTCAACAACACCTCTTGGAAATGCTAGTGTTCGATCAGCAAGTTGCAACGAGACTGAGGTAGGCATTACTTCTCCAATATGCAGTTTCCTGTAAATAGAAAAAGGCATCAAGTTAACACTAGCACCTAAATCACATAAAGCCTTACCGATATAATGTTCTCCAATGGTGCAGGGAACTGTGAAACTGCCAGGATCTTTCAACTTCGGGGGAAGTTTCCTCTGAATAATGGCACTGCATTCTTCCGTCAATGCTACTGTCTCGTAGTCTCCCAATCTCCATTTTCGTGAAAGAATGTCTTTCATGAATTTTACATAGCTGGGCATTTCTTCCAAGGCTTCTGCAAATGGAATGTTGATGTGCAGCTTTTTGAAAACCTTCAAGAAACGAGCAAACTGCTTGTCCAGTTTGTTTTTCTGAAGTCGCTGTGGAAAAGGTGGAGGTGGAGTGATTTGATCCTTTTCCTTTGCTTCTTTTTCCTCCGTCTGTTGCCCTGTTTCTTTTGGAATTTCTTCAATGGATGCTTTGATTCCAATATCTTTGTTGATCTCAGTACCGCTTTTCAAAGTAATGGCTTGACATTGCTCCTTCCCTTTGTTCCTTGGATTTGGTTCTGTGTTGCTGGGAAGATTACCTGGCGGTCTGTAACTTTGAGCATTAGTCAGTTGTCCGATTTGATTATCTAGTGCTTTGATGGAAACAAATTGGTTTTGAAACATAGCATCGTACTTTTTTAACTGAGCCAACACTTCTGTTATTCCTGGTTCATTTGCCTGCTCCTGGCATTTGTTCTGTTGCTGGAATCCAGGTGGTGGATAGTTCTGCTGTTGGAATCTAGGTGGTGGATTGTTCTTTTGCCCTGAATTGTTGCTCCATGAAAAATTGGGATGATTCCTCCACCATGGGTTGTAGGTGTTGGAATAAGGATTGTTCCCCTGTCTGTTGAAATTGTTGACATAATTCACAGTTTCTTCAAGTTGGTTTGAATCTGGTGCTCCTCTATATGGTGAAATTGTGGATCCAGTGGTAAGAGTCTCCATGAATTTGCATATCTGATCCAGCTTGGCGTTGACTACTGTATTGGCTCCACTTTCATAAATTCCTGCAATTCTTTGGATCATGCTCCTTTCCATGTTGACTAAAGCTTCTTGGCCTTCTCGCCTTTCCCTTCTCAATTGTCTGATGGTTCTTTCAATCGCTGGGTCAAGCGGTCGGAGTTCAAAGCTTCTAGTTCGTCTCATGAAGGATCTGAGAACCTGAAACACAAGAAAACAAAAACAATAAGTAAAAAGAAATTAGATACAAGTAAATGTATCTAACCTCAAAACTAATAGTGAAAGATAAATAAGTCCCCGGCAACGGCACCAAAAACTTGACCGGTGCAATCACACGCGTATAACGAAAGCGCACGTATCGTTCAAGTAGTATAAAAAGTATCGATCCCACGATGACTTAATACCTAATCTATTAATTTTATGAGGTCAAATGATTACTAGTATCTAACAGGTTGATTGATTGATTTGAAATGGTGAAGATTTTGAATTTAAAAACAAGTAAATAAAATTACACGAAAATAGGTTTAAGAAAATTCAATATTATGAAACTATCTAGGTTTGTGAATCTTTTTAATATCTTTTAAAAGATGAAGTGGTTATTTTATGTTTGTGTAATTTATCGGTTTACTAACCTGGAACACGAAATTATGCGAAAGCCTCTGTCGATGGTCAGACGCAAATACCCAGTTTAACCCAATTGAACCATATGTCTATATCAACCAAATTACCTAGATTCATTAAGTTTAAGTTTCAATTATGGCTACCCCCGCCCGACAGGTATATGTCTATCCTGTAAGGAAATCTATTAAAGGGTTATCTATCCTCAAGGAAGATCGTGGGCTATTAAGTCTAAGGCTGAAACCTAAAATTCCTTTGTCAAGTTTATTTTAGATTTACCAGATCAATCTTATTAGTGGCCAATTAACAAGACGTATTAATTTTAAGACTTAATAAGTAAACCTTTAAATTACCCAAACTATAAAATAACCCCTTATAAACCGGTGATATTAGAATTCATCACAACCCCAGATAACTAACTTAGTTACAACACATAACTAGGGCTAGTAGAAACTTAAAAGTAAAAGACATAAAGTAAAAATGCTGAAAAATAATTGCGGTAAAGTAAAAGCTGAAAAATAATTACAATAAAATAAAATGCTAAGGTAAAATGATCAACTTTTACTAATTACTATTTAGATATCTCCCTTAATATAATATATTAACTTGTTTTGGCTCCAAATCACCTCCAGAGAGTCCTGAAACTTTATTTATCTATAAAATAACACAAAACACATCAAAATATTCACAAAACCCAAGAAACTATACAAAATATTAAGTTAAATGAGTGGGAATTAGTGATATAATTACCACTCATCAGAAGGATATTTGATATCGATTCCAGAAATTAACATTAAACCATAGATCTAAGATTGTTCATAGCTTACTATGATCAAGTTTGGAACTTGATTGAGCTTTCATTATGAATCGTTCATAAAATGTGCAAATGGTTTATGCAACAAAAGCACAGTGAGCTTATTAAAGGTTTGACCTTTATAGTATGACTGTGAGAAAAGTTATACTCAATAATCTATTGTAGATTCTGAGGAAACTTGTCTCTAGTCGCACTGATTGAACAATTTAAGAACTGTTGGTTAATGATGATATTAAATTATGTATTTTAGCTAAATAATACAAAATGGCATTTCTGAATGGTTTCTTCAGATAAGAGATCTATTGTGATTTCTTAGTTTGTAGAGTTCGTTTTGGAATGGTCTTGGAGTTTGTATTATACTAACATTACAATTTATTATATTAGATTATAGAGCCTATTGTAGACTCAGATGAGCTTTCTGGAAATTTGTATTTTCTAATTTTGATATCATTCAGATTGTCTGATTTTATCAAAACATAGAGAATACATATGAGATAGAAAGGTTAGTGGGAGCGTACAAATTTATTTCTAGTATTTTACATCATAATGACATTATTATTATTAAGGTAATAATGAGATGTTAATCAGGTAAAAAATTTACCTGAGTCTTATTTTCTCCTTGAAAGGAGTGAGAGTGGTCTTTATTATATTCGATATAAAGTTTTATATATGATATAAAACTAAGAGACTTGAGAGATGCTCTCATTATTCGTACATTAGATATGATTTAATAAAGGACACAGTGAGACTATCTGTGTGACAATTAGTATAATTGTTTGACAGTTAGTGTGTCTATAATATATAATATTCATCTTTCGTAAATGATGATTCCTTCATTGAAAGAAAAATTGATTAGAATGTCTAGTCAATCTTATGCATTATATGATGATGACATAATAAATACTATATTAAGTGCGATTAGATATATCAATTTAATCGTAATTGTTACGAGTTATTTTAATACCCTTTAGACCATAAGATGAGTCATGAAACATGTTCTTTATTATCTTTGAGAT
>SKCR01028137.1:0-47419 GCA_019454045.1 Zanthoxylum bungeanum
GTCATTAACCTTACCATGTCCAACAAAGTTCGGTTTCTCCGTTTGGACACATCACTCAATTGAGGTGTTCCGGAAGGAGTCCACTATGAAAGAATACCATACTCTTTCAAGTAATGTTGAAACTCATTACTTAAGTATTCTATACCACGGTCCAACCGTAATATTTTTAATACTTTTACCGGTCTGTTTTTCTACTTCGTGTCGAAACTCTTTGAATTTATCAAAAGTTTCCGACTTGTGTTTCATAAGATACACATAACCATAACGCGATGCAACATCCGTAAAGGTTACGAAGTATTCATAACCACCTCTAGCCTAGCTAGACATGGGCCCACATCCGTCACCATGAACGATGGCTAACAGCTCGGTGGCACATACACATTTACTGCTAAAAGGAATTTTAAGCACTTTGCCTAATAAACAAGATTCGCAGACATCATATGAATTAGGATCAAATCCGTCCAATTATCCATTCTTCCAAAGAGTGGATATACGAGTCTTGTTAATGTGTCCCAGAAAACAATGCCACTAATAAGTCTCATCTGATTTACTCAGTTTGAGCATTTTGTTTGTCATGTTATATGTTTGAGATTCATTTATATTCGAAATATAAATATTGTTATTCACATCTAATGTGTATATCTCAATATCATCTTTATAAACAAAACACCCAATGTTATGGAACATAAAGGTTTACCCGTAACGGGTTAAACTAGATATAGAGATAATGTTTCTAACAAACTAGGTACATTATAACAGTTTCTTAATTTAAGTACATGCCCAAATGGCAGTTCCAAAACTTAGGTTCCCACAGCCAAAACAACGACTCTCATCCCATTTATGACTCGCAGGTCGATCTCATCTGAAGCGAGTCTCCTGCTAATCAGCAGATCACGCACATCAGTACATATGTATGTACCACATCCAGTATCAAAAATCCAATTCTTAAAACCAGTAGTGGACACGTTTATTACAATAAGAAACATACCTGAAGTCGGAGCCTTGCTCGCCTTCACTTCCTTCATGTCTGCCTTGTCCATACGGCAGTCACGCTTCCAATGACCCCGTGTGCCATAGTTTAGGCAGACATCTTGGGATATGTCATTTGTATTCCCAAAAGACTATGACGATTTTGCCTTTGCCCTTTTTTCCACACCCCAGAAGCCTTCGGCCAAGCCTTGGCCTTCTGGGATGTCGAAGTAAGATGCGCCTTGCGCTTCTTGCCCTTTTGGAAGCTCTGGCTCTGCCTCCTTGGGCATAGTTATTAACTCTCGAAGAGTTTTCTCTTGGTTCATGATGAACCCGCTCCAGTATTCGGACAGAGACTGTAAGATCAAATCTATGGAAGTTCCGACCTCGTAGGTAATGCCCAACTAACCTAGCTGTTCGATGTCAGCAATCATCTGCGACACCTAGTGTTCGACAGATGTACCCTTTGATATACGCGAGCGAAAGAGCTTCTTTTGCAATTCGTACTTCTAAGATCTAAGGTTAGATCTATGATGATCCTTTAATTTCAACATCATGGTATAAGGATATAATCCTTTATTCTGACGACGAAATTGAGGAGTCATTGCGGCAAGCATGACAGATTGAGCACTAAAATTATCATCACGATGAGTCTTCCAAAGCCAATGCTTTACTATTTACTCAACTCCGGGCTCAGGCCCGAGAGGTTCCTCTATCCAATAGAGTAACTTCTCAGCTCAGGACTATCTTGAGATTCATTTCCCAATCTGAAAATTTACGCCGTTAAAAACATTTTCACCCAGGATTATGTCCTTTGACGCTAATCTTTCCAGCCATCTCGATTGTAATAGTCCAACTATCCAATCAACGATTTTGGGTACACTCAAAATGTAATGGTTACTATAGTCTAACTATATGACCAACTACAAGTGGAGTAGTGTCTTGTTCAGTCTAACTGTTCAAAGAAAGCAATATTAAATATTAGTCCAACTAATATATATTTATTTCGACGATAAATAAATAAAAGAGCGCGTATTAGCGAGTATTAAACGAAATTGCAAATTTAATATTGGCCTCCCACTATTTTTCGGCGAGCCTTTAACCCTCTGTGGATTACTCGGGAAACCCAGTTTCCTAGTGGGCTAGGATCCCGTTAAATAACACACAACATTGACTTTGTCCAACAAGCTGTATGAAACTTAACTAGGTAGATCTCTAAGATCAATTGGATCTCATCCAATTCCTAGATCCGGTAGGTGGACCTCCAAGTCTGAGATATATATCCAATATATATTTCCTAACCTTTTCCTCTGAATCAACTAAGCCTTGGCTTTGGCTCAACAAACTTAATGATTCCAGTTAAGCGCAACCCATTGACAGTGGGAAAGCTTCATAATCCACGTCGATGAACTAGAAGTGACCTTGAATTTGGCCAACAAGTCACAACCGCCCAAGACATGCGATATAGAACAAAGCTTTTATGGTTCAAACACATCTGCGATGGACATTGATCTTGACTTTGGCCAACAAACCAATGCCAATCTTGGATATTGAGAGAGAACCACTCAATGGAAGGAAAACACTTAATATTTAATGAGGGTTTTTCGCGTAAATTGGCAATCAATTTATTATCTTTGATTAGGTCTCATCATACACCCTTAAACATGCATTCTAAAAGCACAATAAGGCGCGAATAAAATTTAATAATGATATGCGGATGGATATATAACAAATTTGTTCATAGAATAAATCTCTCCATTCCCTCTCTCCCGCTAGCACAATTCATACTTATACCCAATTACATAACACTAAAAGAAACCTCTTTTACATTGAGTGGAATTGGTGAGAAGAGAAATACAAAGAGTAAAGAGATAATAGGCTGGACACGCAGGTCCAATTTAATAAATTCTAAATTTATTACAACAATTTCCAAATTGCCCCCACCCTTCTAATATCCATCCGATATACATTATTCATACAAGTACATCC
Organism: Zanthoxylum bungeanum; assembly: GCA_019454045.1. Lineage (NCBI taxonomy): Eukaryota > Viridiplantae > Streptophyta > Magnoliopsida > Sapindales > Rutaceae > Zanthoxylum > Zanthoxylum bungeanum. Next base: position 2,959 of record SKCR01028137.1, read on the forward strand.
AAGTATTCACACAAAGCATGTTATTCAATCATTCTAATCCAATTAATTAATCTTTGAATTAATGATCATCCAATGTTCAAACAACGATTGGATTTGCGTGAGTCCAACTCGTTTAAGAATAAATACTCAAAGTACGTATTCTTGAATTATATCGAACTACAATTTTAAATCCAATTTAAATTGTATCCAATACTAATTCATGTTTAATTCCAAATTAAACAATTACACTTTTAATAGTGCCTTTTAGACTTGGATTCCAAATCCAATCTATATGAGTCTCAAAGACCCAATTAGCATCCAATACTATTCAATTAAAGTCCAATGGGCTTTCAATTAATTCTTTAGGCATGGGCTTTGGCCATTATGGATCAAACCCAAGATGTCAAGGCCCAAATAGGAATCACCCTATGCCAAAAATCAATTTTGGCCCATTAGGCCCAATTAAATTTTTAAAGGCCCAATTGTCATATTTGGATTTTATGGAAATGGTTTTAGGCCCAATTGGATCCAACCCAATTGTCCAAAACCAAACTTGGCACAACCAAGCCCATTTACCCAAATACAAAAAATTAAATTAACATATTATTCTAAATATCATATTAATCTAATTAAAGTGCAATTAACACAATTAATTAATTAATCTAATATTTCCAAAACATTAATTAATTCAATTAATCATGCTTAATTCTCAAATTCACTTCCAACACAAAATTGAGGCAAAATCAATCCATCCAACAACATGCTTCAATCTCACGGCAATTGCATAAAATAGCATTCAATTTTGATTTCAATCCAATTAAATCAACAATCAATATTTATTTCATGCTTTTAACATATCCAATTGTCAAAATTCAAAAAAATTACCATGAGCAATTCCTATGGTAACATGCAGCCAATGGGATGGATTTGGGGATTTTTGCTCCAATCAATTTTTCTCAAATCCAAAGATGCACAAATCCAATTCATCATCATCCAAACTCAACCAAACAACAATTTGAAAAAATCATGCTCCAAGCAAAATATCCCAAATTAAAGTTTAGAACCCTAGAAATTGAAATCAAGTTTAAGTGGCTCATGATACCATTGTTAGTGTCTCTAAGACATGCCAAGGATCCTAAACATGATTCTAGTGTGAATAAACAAAATGAGTTGCGGAAATACTCACAATGATTGGTAAAGAAGTTCAAAACTTCCATGGATGTAATGGAAGCTCCAAGCCTTCAAATTGAATTCCAAACTCAAGGGTGAGTTTCCCTATCACCTTATTTGACTCATTTTAAGTGCTAGCTTTGTAGAATTTTGCAACAAAATTCCAGAGAGAGAGCATGTTTCGGTCAAGGAGAGAGAGGGAGGAGAATGAATAGCTGTTTGTGTTTTCCGAAAACATATTTTAAAAGTTGTGTGTAAAGTTGACAAAATGATGTCTTTAAATACAAACCACTTTCATCACTAATAGTGACTAGTGATGTAAGTGAAGTGAGTCCCACAACTTTCAAATTCAAAATTTGGTTGGCTTACACAACACACTTTGGGCCCGGTTTGTTTAATCCGACTAAACGAATTTTCTGTCGCTACGTAATTAAATCTAATTTAATTAAATAATAATACCCAGTAAAATTATTACGGAAGTCGCTTACGAATTAATTCCAAATTAATTCGTTCGCTTGAATTAAAATCGAATTTTAATTTCGTATTGAAATCCAATTTCAATTAATATATCCAATATATTATTTTAACCCAATTAAATAAATTAAATAGAAAAAATCCAATTTAAATATTAAATTTATTTTACCGATTAATTCCAAATTAATCGCGTTCTCTATTCTCGACGAATTAATCCCAAATTAATTCTCGACGCAATTAATCCTAGATTAATTCTTTCTCTCATAATTAATCCCAGATTAATTCTTGTCGTAATTAATCCCAATTAATGTTCTCTCTCATAATTAATTCCAGATTAATTATGTTCGAGTCAAATGTCATCGGTGAATCTTTGGGAAGCGACTCAAGAGATTCCTGGATATGTTGGCAGTAAATACGGTCGTCGAACTATCCGACACGTGAGTACCCGGTACCACATTCTTACCGATTTACAAGACATGGTTGGCTTCTAGCAAAGCACCGTGCCTACCCAATTCTCCATAAATATATTTAACATGGAATATATATGATCTGTATCAGGCGTAGTATACAATGTATTGCGTATTACAATCCAGTATCAGATGTCACATGCTAGGCCTAGGGCTGGAATTGTGTCTGCCCCGTACGAAGCATATATCGGATCAATATCAACTAGTCTCTATAATCGGATAATCATGACCTAGTCATACTATCCCAGTAGCTGCAGCATTTAAAAGTACCAGTTATGTATCCCTGCGTGATCATTATCTCCATATGACTGAAGTGATACTTCCATCTTGACATCACACCCAATACACTACGATTCTCAATATACCCAGAAGAGGCGTACACAAAACCTGTTAAAGCTCCGGACGACCAGAACCAAAGCGTACTGATTGTCGCAAGTATTAGCGATGCAAGTCTCAGGTTAAGACCAAATACACCTACCCTGATTCAGATTCCCATAGACACATAGTCATACTACCAATGGGATTCCGATGGGTCTATCCAGAGCGAAGCTTTTCCCGATCCAACGGCTAATAGAACCTCCCATCACACTTGCATAAATATCTTATACTTAAATATATGAGAACTATGTTGTTAAGCTTCCATAACGCGCACAAGTGCAATACTAGCCTATTCCGCATTATCGATGTCTAGTCTCGATAATACTACGACTATGGATATTTAATGATTAAACTTTTTGTGGATTAATATTGTCTCATATCTTATTAATCTGGTACTAATCATATGGACTTTTATCAGTTATATATCCAAGTAACCCAATTACAAATGATAAAAGAGCAATTTCCTTTGTCACATAGTTAATTTGTACAAAGGACACCATGTCTTTTACAAATAGTGATGCTATAGGTCATAATTGTCCACCAGCCTGCACAAGAATACGACCGAGTTGATTCAATAGAACCAAAGACTGGTAGATAGGCTCTAAGCCAAAGTTGGACGAGCCAAAGAAGGCCGGAAGCGATCGGTGAAGCCCCAAACCGAAGCTGTTTTTTGGAGAACGGCCAAACCTCGGTAAATAGCGGCCAACAAAAAGGAAACCAAGTCCAAAAGACGGCCGTTGGCAAGGTCCGACAAAATAGGGAGATAACCCGCCATGGATTTCTGACTGGGCACGCAAATGACATATTTGAAAGCCAGTAATGGAGGAAAGCGGTACGCTCTAACACCGAGACCGGACCAGTCGACTCAGAGAACGCACGAAAGAAAGCAGAATAGGACGAGAATGACGAAGAGTCCATTGAATGGGGAGGGAAACGAAAGGTAGTGCAAGCAAAAATGGTCGCGCCCAAAGGGGTCAACCCGGTCAAAGCACTGATGTCACGTAAAGTGATAGTGGAATGACCAGAATGGAAAAGAAAGATGTTGTAATCAGAAGACCAAAAAAGCAACGAAGTAGGAAATAGATTTCGGTCAAAAGGAGGCAAGGCCAATTAAAGCTCTATGAAAAAAGCAAACTATTGTCTTCGAGAAAGGTGTGGGTCTCTGTATGTAATTTCATCCGTTTGAACCAGGTCTCAAACAAGGAGTTAGATTTGGGCCAAGTGCGGATAGGATTGTGTTGGATAATTATGACCCATAACATCACTATTTTGTAAAGAACATGGTGTTCTTGTACAAAGTTAACTATGTGACATAGGAAATTGCTCTTTTATCATTTGTAATTGGATTACCTAGATATATAAATGATAAAAGTCCATATGATTAGTACCAGACTAATAAGATATGAGACAATATTAATCCACGAAGGTTTAATCATTAAATATCCCTAGTCGTAGTATTATCGAGACTGGACATCGATAATACGGAATATGCTAGTATTACACTTGTGCGCGTTATGGAAGCGTAACGACATAGTTCTCATATATTTGGGTATTGGATACTCATGCAAGTGTAATATGAGGTTCTGTTTACCGATGGTGTGGGAACAGCTTCGCTCTGGATAGACCCATCGGAATCCCATTGGTAGTATGACTATGTGTCTATGGGAATCCGAATCAGGGTAGGTGTATTTGGTCTTAACTTGAGACTTGCATCGCTAATACTTGCGACAATCAGTACGCTTTGGTTTTGGTCGTCCGGGGCTTTAACAGGTTCTTTGTACGCCTCTTCTGGGTATACTGAGAATCGCAGTGTATTGGGTGTGATGTCAAGATGGAAGTATCACTTCAGTCATATGGAGATGATGATCACGCATGGATACAGAACTGGTACTCTAAAGTGTTGCAACCATCGGGGAAGTATGATTAGGTCATGACTTTCCGATTAAAGAGACTAGTTGCTAGTGATCTGATATATGATTCGTAAGGGGCAGACACAATTCCAGCCCCAGGCCTAGCATGTGACATCCGATACTGGATCGTAATACGCAATACTTAGTATACTACGCTTGATATAGATTATGTATTCCTTAAAAGAATATTTCTGGAGAATTGGGTAGGCACGGTGCTTTGCTAGAAGCCAACCATGTCTTGTAAATCGGTAAGAACGTGGTACCGGGTACGCACGTGTTCAGATAGTCCGACGACCGAATTTACTGCCAACATATCCAGGAATCTCATGGGTCGCTTCCCAAAGATTCACTGATGACGTTTGACTCGAACAGAATTAATCTGGGATTAATTATGAGAGAGAGAGAAAATTAATCTAGGATTAATTGCGGCAAGAATTTATCTGGGATAAAATTCGAATAGAAGAGAGAGAACGATTAATTTGGAATTAATCGATTAAATAATATATTCGATATATTAATTGAAATTAGATTTCAATGCGGAATTAAAATTAGATTTTAATTCGGGCAAACGAATTAATTTAGAATTAATTCGTAAGCGACTTTAATATTTAATTATGTCGCAACAGCAAATTCGTTAATTTTGAATTAAACGAACCCGGGCCCGGGCGAAGTTGCGTGTTGGATTGTTCGACTTAAATTCAGAATTTACAAGTGGTGGGACCCACTTGACTTACATCACTAGTTTGACTAGTGATGGAAGTAGTTGATGGTTGAGTGAAAATCTTGCATTGCTTGTCTTTTACTCAACCAAAGTCCAACACACTTTGTATTTCATTTTGAATGACTTATACCAACTTTGAATTTTGGTATTTGGTAATTGAATTTTGGAAATCTATTACACAACACAAAAAATCAACTCTCTCCCTCTTACAAGCAAAAATTGTTGTGAACCTCTCCCTCTTGCTTAGAAATTTTGCTTCAAAATTTCTTCTTGCTAGCACATTCAAGGAGTCATTCAAGGTGTTAGGGAACCAATCATTAAGTTTGGAACACAAAGAAAAGGCTTGGAGCTATTCTTTTTCATCAAAAGTTTTGAACTTTCAACATCTAACGAATCCGCTCAATGTAATTTTTTCCGCAACTTCTTTGAGTATTCACACACATATCATGATTAGAGATCCTTGGCATGTTCTAGGAACACCTACAGATTGGACTGGGCAAGAGGAGACACATTCAAGGGTTCCGAGAAAAGAAGGTTAGAAATGAAGGGAAACAGCTGAGCCAAGGGAGCCGTAGCAATGGCGGTGTCATCAATAAAAATTGGGCCTAGGGAGCACTAGCCGTAGTTTTCATCAAGAGTATGTATGTCAAGGATACCCACAGAAGAGTCACCCAATGCATCTTGGTAATCACTGAAAGTTGAGGTGGCCTTTTTCGAAACGGAAGAAGACGACGCCATAAGCAAGAAAAATTGAAGGTAAGAAGAAAATGAGATATAAAGTAAAGTGATAACGAGAACAAGTCCAGCCCTTATATAGCAAAGGTGAAAAGTTCGCCCTAGGACATGTGTCACGGCCCAATTCAGGGAAAGAAAAAGACCGGGAAGCTAAAAAGGCGACGTTTGAAATGATTTGACATCGAAATGACACGAAAGACGGCCCATGATGACCTTTTCGATAAGACCTGTTGGGAAGGCCGCGCATTTATTGGGGAAATGATATGTTCACATAGGAAATGTAAACGACGGCCGCAAGTGCTGATAAGGGAAAGGGCGAAGACCAGCAGGTCGAAGCCAGTATACGGCTAATAGGTACCATCCTAACTTTACCCAAGTTAAGAAATCCGCCTCGACTTCATTTCCCAAATCAATCAAGGCGAATTTGGGGGACAATTGTTGGTGAAGAAAATCGCCCTAGGACGAACGAGTCAATTAAGGGCGAAAAGAAAGGACGTGTCAAAAGGACGAAAAACAATTAGGACGACCAAAGGAAAAGCAGACGAAGAACGACGAAGGGAAAAGCGATCATGACGATTATCGTGCGAACAGACACGTTGTAGTTAACCCCACGATCTAGCAGTTAGATAGCAGCTCCCCACATTCTGGCAGTTATCACACACAATTCAGCAGTTGAATGCATGATCCAGCGGTTACGTGCAAGCATGAAACGTGGGAAAGGAAGCAAAACCGCTCAAACGGTTGACAAGGCTCTCCATTATAAAAGGCCCCAGTTTTGGAAGAGGAGAATAGAACAAAATGAAGACTCATTATGAGCATTTTTATTTTTATTTCGTAACTTTGTAATCCATAGATTGTAATTTGTGTGCTTGTGCCCCTTGGAGGCTTATTCACTGAATCAAACACCTCTTGCTGGGACTTTGTCTCAGTAGGTTTGAACCTTACACGCTCATTGACGAAAAATTGTGCAAACATGATGTAATAAACTCGTCACTTACAGTGTGTTTGGTTGGGGGGGTTTTGGAGGGGAGGGGAGAGATTATTTTAAATTATGTTTGTTTGGTTTAATTTTTTTAAGGGGAAGGGAGGTGAGGGGAGGGGAGCAAAATCCCTCATAAGTCAATTTTAGCTCCCCTCCAAAAGTGAGAGGTTTTGGAGGGGAGGGGAGAGGTTATTTTAAATTATGTTTGTTTGGTTTAATTTTTATAAGTGGAATGGAGATGAGGGGAGGTGAGCAAAATCCCCCATAAGTCAATTTTAGCTCCCCTCCAAAAGTGAAGGGTTTTGGAGGGGAAAGAAAGTGAGTAATTAAAATTTTAAATACATTGACTAAATTATCCCTATTTATACATTAAAATCAAAATTGTCCTAATTACAAATTCCCCTTATATTTGCTTCACCATTCAATTCTTCTTATTCTATTCTCTTATATTTGCTTGACCATTCAATTCTTCTCTCTTTTCTCAGGTACGCTCTCTCTTCCTCATTTTTTTTGTTTTTTGTTTTTCTTCTATTGTTTTATTCTTTGCTTCCCTGGACTTTATAAAAGGCTACAAGGATGAAATAGTAAATTAGTTTTAAAATCCCTCTCATCTCTTCTTGAACCAAACATATATCTAATTAAAAATCATTCTCTCCCCTCACCTCCTTTAAACCAAACATATATTTAATTAAAATCTCTTCCATTAAAATCTCTCCCCTCCCCTCTCCTCCATTAAAATCTCTCTCCTCGTTGAACCATGACCCTTGAACTATCTACTGATTGAATCTTAAGAAAAATAGTTCGAAATTGCATAACTTAGGGAAAAACTGGGGAAAAAAAATACTGTTTTAACACAGACAAGTTTCCGCCAGATGTCGAGCAATGATTAGTCCAACTAAATGAAAAGAACATTCCTCACCGTTTCAACCTTCCCCAGCACAAAAAGCTGACGTTCAAAATCAGAAGAAACACTGGCTTAAAAAACGAAACGAAACGAAACGAAAACTCTGCAGTCAAATTGTTCTGATTCTGATGGCGGATCTTGGATCGTACTCCTTGGCTCCTCGGTTAGGTTAGCTTTCTCTTTACATAAATTTTCGATTTGATTGAAAATACAATCAATCAGGGCCTCTAATTTGTTCGCTATGAAAATGAAATCATTTCTGGTATAAAAATATTTTTATCTTTTTTAGGAAATTACTGAATTATTATAGGCTTAGATAGATCTGAGAAATTACTGTATGTATCTTAGAGCAATTGACTTAGAGTTTAGCTGTATCAATTCCCAAATCTTTCCCTATTAGCGGATTCTGCTGTCATTTTCAATTCCACCGTTAGATTTATGCTTAATGGAGCTAAAATATCCTGGTTTGACGTATAGGCAATTAATATAAATAATTACAAGAAAACATGAACGGAGGCTAAGTGGCTAACAAACTGTAGTATACGAATACGGACACGGATACGGGAAATATTATTTTCTAAAAAGTTAGAACACAGACACGCCAGAGAAATGTTAAATAAAATCAAATAAATAAATATTTTTTATAATTAATTATTTGAAATTAATTTATAATATACATATATGAATATAAAAAAAAAAATTTGATTTAAAGAAATAAAAAAAAAAAATCAAAATCAAAATAATTTTTCTATATTTTAAAAATTAATTAACCGGAAACGTTAAAGACAAGTTTCCTCAAGTGCCCTTCAAGTATCGGTGTCTGAAACATTTCGGACACGGACACGGAAGGCAAAACAAGGTGTCTGTGATTTCTAGAACTGTAGTTATCTGATTTTTTTAAAAAAAAATGGAATGTAGGTTTTTGATTTTTTCAAACTGACATTGGAAATCTTCTCATTTGCATTTCAAACTTCAATGATATTTTAATATTTTATGTCAAGAAAATCAATGCGAATTTTGGTGAGAGCTTTCTCCCTTACATCATGCGAGTTGGTATAGAATTAGGCATATAATTCCTCCATTTGTGACATAGTCGATCTCATGATGATGCATATACATTTTCTTCATATGTAATTCCTAATATTGATTGTGGGCTATGTGTCACGCCCCATATGTGTGCACAATGGGCTGTTACGCCCAGGCCACGATGTTGGGGCGTAACATAGTCATTACCTTTTATGTTGTCTGACAGCTTGATGTTTGATATGTAGATATGCGACAATTGCAAATGGAAGCCCAGCATAGATGGTTGCGGCCTGCTGAAATTTGTGAAATCCTTTGCAATTACCACAAGTTTCATATTGCATCAGAGCCTCCAAACGAGCCATCAAGTATGGTTTATGCAAATTATACCAAAGCAGTAGTTATTGTACATTTAATTTCCTAATACTCATACCACTGCTCACTGTCAAGAAGAAAACTCAATACTTTTTTAGCAAATACATAATGTTATACACAACTATGTATCTTTGAGGCACTGCAAAAGCTGTCTATGATTTTGATTCTCTGTTCACATGTTATACATAATTAAAATGGGTATGTCCTTCCCAAATTGCAAGTTAGTAGTTGAGAATATACATAGGTCCATTTTACTATTCCTTTTTTCTTTCAAATTATTGTTCACTATTATTTATATAGCTTTAGAATTGTACTAAATACCGTGAACCTTATTTTGTGAACTTCAGCCATGATTTGGGAATATGTGGTTTTTGAAATCTTCTGATGCTTATAATTAAAAAAAAAATCATATGGAGGAAAAGCGTGCTTGTAAGATTTTATATGGTAAATTTCAATCTTTTGGCTTCTATCCGCTCTTATCAAAATACTTAAAACTGTTCAAACCACATGATCATAAGTCATAACAAGTGAAAATAGAACAAATTGCCTTGGCTTCTAGTTTATTGATGGCCAGAATTTCAAAATATCAGCTCTGGATGGGATGAAGTTCACCGTTTTTGAATATAACATTCATGCCTTTGTTCTGCAAATTGACCTCTTGAACTGAAACTTAAAACTCAATTTAGCATGGGAGAACTAAAAAGTAATGGGAATTTCTTTGTGATTGCTTCTACATATTATATTTTATCCTCCATCTGCCCTTTTGAGTTTTCATTGAGCAAAAACTTTGAGACCAGTTTGATAGTTATGATAGTAGCACACATTTATCAATTTTTATTTCTCCCATGACACAGAGTATAATCCAGGTTATATATTTGGACTATAGATTTAAATGTACTTGTTCCTTCGTGATATTATTTAACCCTTTTTCCTCTTACTCTGCCAGTCTGCCTTTGATGCATCTCTTTATGTTCTCTGTAGTAATTGTTTCCACCTTGTGAGAGAAACACGTGGATGTCAAATCCTTTTCATCATTTTTGTTAGGAATTATTCGGTTTAAGTTTCTGCTTTGGTTTTAATGTTAATTTTGTGATATTTTGATATCCCTGCCTGCTTATACATTCTATTCAGTTTTCAAATAGCTTGCTGTTTCATTGTGAAATCTAAATACGTAATTTTAAAACTCACTTCATGTATTACTGCATTGCTTGTTGTTGGACACCTGTAATTTATTTTCCTACTTTGAAACATTATCCATTCAAATATTTAGCTTGACATGCTATACCACGCCAGGTGGTTCACTCTTTCTTTTTGATCGAAAGGTGTTGAGATACTTTAGGAAGGATGGGCATAACTGGAGGAAGAAAAAAGATGGAAAAACTGTGAGAGAAGCTCATGAAAAACTGAAGGTAAGATTGCACTTAGCTTGTATCTGGGTTGTGCAGGTGTAAGATTAAGGGTCTGTAGCAATTTCACATATTCTGCTCCTATATTATTTCTTAGTAACTCATATTCAGAGACTGAAATTTTCTTTATGAATTTTTTAATAACATACACTGAGTTTCAGAGATAAATTGTTTAAGCAATTTTAGGTTGGAAGTGTTGATGTGTTACACTGCTATTATGCTCATGGAGAAGAGAATGAAAATTTCCAAGGCGCTGTTATTGGATGCTTGAACAGTAAGTGTGAGCTTATCATAATCATCATCAACTTCTTCCAAGTATATGAATTATTACTTTGATATCCTGGAAGTTGTTGAGACCTTTAAGGCTATGAACTAATGAAGTGGGTTGACATAAATATTTAGGATTTTTTTTCATGTTTGAAGGTTTGTGTTGTATAATCCATTGATGTTTACTAGGGGAGTTTGTGGTTTCTTTTCTTCCAAGAGAAATAGGAACCAAACTGGAATCAGTTATTTTGCAAACCTTAAATCTAAAATGGAAGTAAATAATCGTAAAACGTGGAGAAAACTTTACCGAAAAGTTTTTGTCTGGCCTCGGTTTGTGGGACAATATGTAAGGTTCAGGTTTTAATGTAACCTGTTGGAATTAGTTGAGAAGCTAATTAGTATTTATTGTTAGATTATATTCAACCAAGCATTAATTGTGTAGTTGGTAGTTGTGTTGTTGTGTATTTAATATGGTAGTTGTATAATGCCTATATAAAGGCCTCTTATTGTAAGTTTTATATCAAGCAAATTTTAATACACAATTTTTCCTTCACAAATTCTCACATGGTATCAGAGCCAATCTTTCTCTGGGTTCTAGTATCTCACTTTTAGAGTCGTCGTTCAAGTCGGCGCGTGGGGAACACCACACCGCTATATATGTGTGAGCCTCACGCGCCGCATCTTCTTTGGCAATCTTGACAATATCAGTGACGACAAATGCTAATTCTTATCCCTTATTTGCACCAAGTTCCACATCTGACTTTTTTCGGGGTTTTGTTATGGGGTGATTTGGCAAGTTTTCTTTAGATGTTTTGAGCTGTTCTGGAATAGTTTAAACTTTTCAGCTGTGCATTTTCCAGCGATGTTAAACCATCCAAACCTCCACATCTGTTCTCGTTGTGTATTCTCCAACGACGTTAAACAACCAAGTCACCATATATGTTCCTGCTGTGCATTCTCCAGCAGCGCTTTAAACACCCTAGTCTCTCTATGGTTCTTGTGCTGATTTCATCTGTAACAAGCTTGGTGCATACAACATGTATGCTCCAGCTGAGGGAGAGTGTTGGAATTAGTTGAGAGCTATTAGTATTTATTGTTTAGATATATTAACCAAGCATTAATGTGTTGTAGTTGTAGTTGTTTTGTTGTGTATTTAATATGGTTAGTTGTATAATGCCTATATAAAGGCCTCTTATTGTAAGTTTTATATCAAGCAATTTTAATACACAATTTTTTCCTTCACAAATTCTCACAGTAACCTTATCAATCAATTTTTAAGTTCCTGTGTGGAAATCAAACTTATCAGGTTCTTTTTTTCATGAAAACTGTGATCAAACCAAATCATCACAGAAAGATCAATCTAACCAACTATTGGTGGGGTTTGGTTGAGCTGTTTAATCAGTGTGTTAAGCATTGTTTATATGTTCAATGTAGACTTCCATTTGATTTTCATTCATTCTTGCATGAAATAAAAAAAAAATTATCAAGTCTTATTATTATTTTCAGTTGTGTCAGGTCCTTACGAGCTTGTCAACTCTTGCAGGGATTTGATGCACATAGTTTTCGTCCACTACCTAGAAGTTAAGGTATTCCCACTAATCTTCATTATGATTTATTTATTATTATTTTCTTTTTCAGAATTGTTCAGCCCAAAATTTTCATGGCATGTTAATGAAAAGTTAAAAGGAAACTCATCTGTCTGTCCTGTCATTCTTTCTGCCAAAATTGTTTAGTAATTTAGGTTAAGGACAAGGAGGAGCAACTCTGCTTCAATTAATCGGTGCTGACTTGCACATAAATGAATTTTTTTCAAATTCTCAAACCATCATTTTACTGGTGCTGGCAAGTGGAAACCATATAAACCTACGTTGAGGTTTGGTTAGCTCTCATCATAGTTTAGTGTTGGACAGAAGTGGCTTGAAGTATAGTCTTTCTCATCATAAATATTACTTGAGTTATACTTCTAACTCTCTTGAAAATACTTAAGATTCTGACTAAAGTTTAGGACTAATATGTAATTGCAACTTTAGTTAGATGTTTAACCATAATTTAGAAAGAGATAGCAAGATGAGGAACAATGAAATAGAGGGCTTCAAATTTTGAGGTGGCAAAATAGGTTGACGGGACATGTTCAGGTCATGCCAAGGTGGAGTTGTAGATGACTTTTGCTTAATTTTGGTCTCGTCAGTGGATTCAACTGTGTTACAATCTTCGAAGTGATCTTTTGAATTTTTTTAGTACCTCGAGATCTGCACTATGGTCACTATGCCAGAGCACCAAAATGCCAAGGTGGAGGTGTAAATGACTTTAGCTTAGTTTTATTATGTAACAAAACTCTTAATTTAAGACCAATGAATGATCTAACTTCAAGGACACCTTTTGCTAAATTGGAAAGTGGTTTTTTCATTGTGCGCGCATCGTTTAGGTTTTTGCTTTCTTCTCTAAGTAAACTGTTGATGTGGAATGGGCATTGTATCAAGAAGTCAATATTGTAATTAATTTTGCAATCCTTTACGGGATAGGTTACTCCTGCATTCCGTAAAGATCAATGTTTTAATTGATATGACCTGAGAGATGTACTCACACTGAAGTTACCATCTCCAGGAAATAAATATTAATTCTAGAACTGGCTTCAGGTGTAGTAAAATATTGGATCTTATTTGACGGTTTGACCCATCATATCGACGGTTTTCCTTCTCTCTCTCTCTTCTTTGTGTACTTTTGGGGGTGGGTCCTTTCAATTATACCTCTGTGTACGTTAAAGCTTTCAAGAATAGCACAATTTTAAGTAATAAGAGAATATTTTAATTACCTGTATTATCTACCCAATCAGGGTAATAAAACAAATGTTGGAGGAGCTAGGGAGACTCATGAAGTGATATCAAATCCTGGAAAGCATAGCCCTTTGACTTTTAGCTTTTCTGGTAATCATACCAAAGCATCCTCAGGCATTACAGATACCACAAGCCCAACCAGCACTCTGACGACATCATGTGAAGATGCTGATTCTGGTAGACTCTTACTCTGATTTATTTTATGGTTGTCTTTTGTTCAACCAATGAAATGATGAATGTCAAATATGATTATGATAAACTTCCCTATTCATTCAGCTTCTGTGTGTTTTCACTTGCAACATACAGGATATGATGCAGAGGATAGTCACCAAGCAAGTTCTAGATCCCACACATATTATGAGTTACCACAGATGGGGAATGGTGCTACAATTGGAAAGATGGATTTTGGCCTTTCATATTCTTATTTTCTGAGTCCCAGTTCAGGTACCTCTGTTTTTTATTATTCTGTGTTATTTGATTTAATGATTACCTTTTAGTTTATATTTGAGTTATGAAATGCTCCAAACTAGCTTTTAAATAATGTGGCACTCAAATCTGATAGTACATGTGGGACTTTTCGCCAGACAGTCCTGGAGTTCGGTCATCAATTCACAGAGATCAGGTTTCAGATGTTGTTAGAGATAGACCTAGAGATAATCATGATGCTACTTTTACGATGGAGTCGCAAAGAACACTTGGTCTAGGATCCTGGGAAGAGGTCTTGGAATGTTGCACCAGGGAAAATGATAATGTACCTTCTCATACTAATATGGAAAGCATCCTTCAGAAAGAAAATATCTTTAATGGTGGGATTTTAGAGGGCAAGACTGTGGAAGAGAATTCTGGTAGTTCTCTGCCACTCCAATTCATTGGGCAGGTAACTTTTAGTGTTTTTAAACTATTAGTTGTCTGAATTTGAACGGTATTGGTGGATTTTGAGATTACAGATTTAGTAACTGATAGCATGCTGTTCTTGTGTTTTGTAAATCTGGATTATTTTGTTAAAAGCTGGAGGACTTTTTTGGTATTTATTTTCACAACTGTTTAATTTAAAGAACAGGAAATGTTGTTCGACTAAAACCCTTGATTGATTAGCTGTTTCCAGAAATTGTTTGTAAGATAACTGATCTTGAACCTGTTTCAGGAACAAATATTTGTTATTTTCACAATTACTTTTCAACTGTGAAATATTGAACTGTAGATGTGAAAAACTTTTTTTTTCACAGCTTTCTAAACATGCATCTACTTCAAAACAAGAAGAGTTGGAGTTAATTTCTTCATAATGAAAAACAAAGAACACTGTCGAACATGCCAGGAGATACTCGAGGATTACTTTGACTACCTAAATTCATATCTATTGCCATGCTAGTGTCATACTATTGCAGTGAAATTTGTTTCCAGATTGTTGAGGAGTTTTGAAATGACCAGCGATGTGCAGTTTTATTTTTGCATAAGCAAGCAACATCTTGAGTTTCACTAGGAAGTTCTATATTAAACAAAGGGAAAAGAAAATGTAGATTCCCTATCGTGACCAAGAAGCCAATCTTGAATACGTAGAGGTTTGATGGTATGAAAAAGTTTAGCAATTATTTATGCTTTTTTCTAAAAAGGGAAATATAATTGAACTTTGCGAGGCTCAACTTAGGGATGAAACTCTAGAACGTTTATACTCATCAACTAAAATGTACTTGATGAGTATAAACTAAAGACTATAGTCTCAAATCATTCAGTTTGGTTGATGACTTCCTTTCTAACCCTTGTTTGATTTGAAGAAATATTAATTTGAGAATAACAATTCCAGAATGGAGTATGGAAATTACTATATTTATTGCAAAACAAACTCACGAAAATACCAGAACAAGTCTAGGAAAAACAGAAGAACAAATGACAAGAACAAGTATGCCCCTGCCAAATACACTTAATTTTCCAGATACATGAGTTTCCTCATCCCACCAAAAAGATAATTTCTCACTAACTATCTCCAAAAGGATTACACCCCCCTTTATAACCTACTTGCTGCCTCCTTTCTTTAGCCCATGATACCCAAACAGATTCCCTCCACGTCAGCAGGGTTTTGCAAAACACCCATTTCCCTGCCCCTCACTTACACTTTTTTCTTCTCTTTCCTCTTGCATACACGTGCTGCTCTGGTGGCTTCATTGAAAGGCTTTACATCCCCTTGTTTATCCAATCATTGCTCATACCTTCTTCATCACACACCGGCCCACCTTCCAGTTGGATCATGGATCCGTTCAAAAACACCCCATTTCCCTGCCCCTCACTTGCACTTTTTCTTCTCTTTCTTCTTGCATACACGTGCTGCTCTGGTGGCTTCATTGAAAGGCTTTCATCCCCTTGTTTGGTAGTCCAATCATTGCTCATACCTTCTTCATCACACACCGGCCCACCTGCAGTTGGATCATGGATCCTATCAATACCCCCCTCTTTAAACAAGGACTTGTCCCCAAGTCCATCTCTTGGAACCCATTGCTCTAGGTCACCACCCTCTCCACTAGCTGCTTCTGCCAATGGCTTCTGAAAATTTTTCTTTGTTTCAATTGTTAATCCACTCCACATCACCCACCTAGATGCAAAATCTGTACTATTTTGTTTTAAGTATCCACCAATCCTATCATCCCATGTGACCACTCTATCAAGCATTTCATCAAACACTTTACGTGCAGTAATTGTATCGCTACATTTAGCATATATGTTTATCAATAAAGTTCGCCGCATTGTTTCAGAATATGTACCAAACTTGATAATCTCAGCATTCAAAACTTTGTGGCACGTTTGGTTGTAAATAACAAGAGTTCTCTTTGGGGCCATTACACAAACTCTCAATTTCATATTTGTTCCCTTCTTACTAAGCTCCTTAACCAAACCCCATAAACCCCACATATCCCGTTTCCTCATAGCGCAACATGTGGCCTCCACAAGTGCATCAACGATGCCATTAGCAAATTTAAATTCGAGATGCTTCATAACCCTCTTGAAAAACCCACTTGAATTCCCACCTAAATCTGAAGGGTTTTCAAGTATATTTAGTACAAATTCTTCTTGTAAATCCAAATCAAAACTCTTAAAGCTTGACTCCAACGAACCAGCAGCTTTACTTTGTAAAAGTGACAACACCTTCCGTAACTTGCTCACATCAATCTCAAACACTTCTTCTTCTTTGTCTCCCATAGGAATAAAATTATCCCTCTGTGTAACACAACGATCACTAAAAAACATTGAATTTCTGAACTGGATATCGTAATTTTCCCCTAACACGTCACTGTTTTTGGTTGCATCGGCAGAACTACCCCTCTTCTCGATGGAAGGCCCAATTGCCCATGTTGCTTTCATCTCCTCTTCTTGATCTTCTTCAGTGAAACTTTTACAATACTCATAGTTGGGATACATGCTCTTTATCTTATTCGCCAGTGCTTGCATTCTGATTCCGAATGGAAAACATATGTACCTTCCTTTTACTTCAGGCTTCTCGTATATCAGCAAAATAGCACCAGCCACATCATATACATCTACCCGGGGTCGATCTCCATCTTCCAGTGTTTCATTTCCCTCTTTGAGAAGCTTTAGGAGCAATAAGCTACTAGCAATTATTGTTGGTTGCAGCATGGGTCCAATAACAATTGATGGACAAACAGTCACAATGTCAAGTTCACATTTCTTAGCATACTCTAAGTCTTCAGCCTCTGCTATTGTCTTGGCCAAGCAATAACTGTTCTCGAGTGCCTTGCAGAATTCCTTATCAGACCGACACTCCTCATTCATGGCCTGTCCCTTAGGCCAATTCGGATTCGGCATAACCGCACCAGCAGATGAGACAACCACAACCCTTTTTACTTCCGCCTTCAAACATGAATTAAGGACATTTCTTGTCCCAACCACAGTTGGTTCAATCAGTTGAACCTCTGAGACTGGCGGGACACCGTGGCCTCCAATTCCACCACCATCAAAATTCCTATTCCCATCCCATACCTTAAATGCCCTTGCATGCCACCCATCGTGTTCCCCCTCAGTTTCATTTTGGCCACCCCATGAAGAGTTTTCCCCATTTCCCTTGTTATTGTATCCTGTAGCTGTAACCCTAGATTTCGTGGATATGATGGGTTGAGTGTTTTCTATGATGGGATCTTCTGTGACTCGGTAAGAACCTTCACAACAGCAAGATTCTGTATTGAATTCTTCCTTGGCAGTTCTTTCATTGCTTTGACCACCCCATCCAGGCTTATCAACATCATAAATATCTTCAAATTTCCCCTCGTCACCTGGTTTGCTTCCTCTAACATCAGAGACTACAAGAGTTACTGACATAAATCTCGCCACAACAACTTCATCAGGAATCCTTTGGAGAACGTCATACGTGATGATGTGACCTACATTAAGCATAGGAGCAAGACTGTGGCGGCGATGGGTGTTGTTAAGGCTCTCCTTAAGAGGTTGCAGAAGTGTGGTTATTTTGAAAGGAGCCGAATTAAGAGTGTTTATATGTTGGTTATGTTTAATGGGCTTCATAGGCCCAAGGAAATCAAAAGGCATTCCTTCCTCTCCAATACCTTTATCCTCTTCCTGGCTCATTGTAACTTTATTTAGGGCTCCTTCGACATCATCAACGCAGTCGGTAATTTCGTATCTCTTGCTGAACAGAGGTTGAGACATTTTTTGATATTTAGCTTCCAGTGTTGCTCCCTCTTCGAAGAATGTTTCTTCCAACCTCTTCCACTCCTCACCAACATTCGTCTGTATTTTCTGTCCCACATGCCCCTCTATAGAATTGTCTCTTTCCTCCATTTTTCTTTGATGATCTTCCTCATGTCCATTTCTTTCTTCTTCCACCTCTAAATCAACCCTCCCTTTATCCAACAGATCTTCCCCATCAGATTTCCTTTTTCCCAACCTAATTTGTTCCACCCATAATGCCTGAGCTATCACGTCCTCTAAATAATCCACAATTGCCAAGTTGATCTCCATTACTACCTCTAATTGAAGGCCATTCAAAAAACAATTAATGTAAAAATCTTCAGTCGCGAGTGGTGCCTCCCTTAAACAGCGTTCGAAATCAGCTATGTATTCTTGAACCGATCCTTCATGTTTCAGAGATAAAAAGGTTGAATAATCTCCCCAATACATTTTTCCCATGCTTCGAATCCGGCAGGTCGGACCAATTTGTTAGAACCCTTTGTTTGATTTGAAGAAATATTAATTTGAGAAATAACAATTCCAGAATGGAGTATGGAATATTACTATATTTGATTGCAAAACAAACTCACGAAAATACCAGAAACAAGTCTAGGAAAAACAGAAGAACAAATGACAAGAAATCAAGTAATGGCCCCTGCCAAATTACACTTAATTTCCCAGATACATGAGTTTCCTCATCCCACCAAAAAGATAATATTCTCACTAACTATCTCCAAAAGGATTACACCCCCCTTTATAACCTACTGCTAGCCTCCTTTCTTTAGCCCATGATTACTCCAAAACAGATTCCCTCCACGTCAGCAGGCGTTTTGCAACACCCCATTTCCCTGCCCCTCACTTGCACTTTTTCTTCTCTTTCTTCTTGCATACACGTGCTGCTCTGGTGGCTTCATTGAAAGGCTTTCATCCCCTTGTTTGGTAGTCCAATCATTGCTCATACCTTCTTCATCACACACCGGCCCACCTGCAGTTGGATCATGGATCCTATCAGACTTCCTTTCTATTTGTGTGATTGCATCTTCAATCATTCAATGTTTGCATCACTGGATTAAATCTCAAGTTTATTGCATTAAGTTGTTCTAACTTGAAATCGTTATTTAGATTTCACCGGCAGATAATTCCTTGTGCTTGTCAAAAAGGACCATGGACCAGTCTACGGATTTGGAGCTGCCATATGATCTTGGTGTCGGTTTATTTGAGCAAAGAACTTCTGATGCATTTGTACATTTCTGGATCAGCAAACTGAACTTCCTGTTCAGAACAACCTTCAGATGCGGCAGAGAGATGTGGAATCTCAATGTCGAATGAAATCAAATTCTCATAGTGAATTGCATAGAGAAGGCAATGCGAATTATGCTTTTTCTATTAAACAGAGGTTATTGGATGGGGAAGTCAGTTTAGAGAAAGTCGACAGCTTCTCACGGTGGATGAGTAAAGAACTTGAAGAGGTAGATAATTTGCATGTGCAATCCTCTGGTATTCCATGGAGCACTGAGGAATGTGGAAATGTAGTTGATGATTCCTCATTGGGCCCCTCTATCTCCCAGGATCAACTATTTAGCATAATTGATTTTTCACCAAAATGGGCATATGCAGATTCAGATATTGAGGTATTTAATACTTTGTTATTTCCGAAACAGAAATTTTTAAGTATTGGTTCTGTGGCTATTAAGCTATCAATTGGTCATTGTTTTTCTTCCTTTTCAATTATTAAATGCACCAAAAAAAATGCTTTGGCTATATTAAGGTGGGTTTTTTCCTTTCCATTTTACACCTATCATGAATCATCGATTCTCCACTAAGGGTTTTTTTTTTTTTTTTTTTTTAAACTTTTAATCCTCTGACTTCAAAGGCCTTGTTGAATTATTATTGTTATTTTTTTTAATCCTAATTCCTTTAATTTTTATGTTATATAATTAGCTTTGCCTTTTGACTTTTTAAGCGGTGAAGATTCTTGAATTCTAGTTAGGGATGATTCTTGAATTTTAAAATTGGTGCCATGTTTATTGAAGATTGAAATACAGAAATAGTTAACAGTTCAAGTGTTGAAAAAGAGAAGATAAAATTGATTTATGCATTAATTTTGTTTTTTTTTTACCCTACAACAGGTTGTGGTCACTGGGATGTTTTTGAAGAGTCACAAAGATGTAGTGAAATGTAAGTGGTCATGTATGTTTGCAGAAGTGGAGGTTCCAGCAGTGGTTTTAGCAAATGGGGTTCTTTGTTGCTGTATTCCTCCTCACACAGTTGGGCGAGTCCCTTTTTACATAACTTGTTCCAATAGGTTAGCATGTAGCGAAGTGCGTGAATTTGAGTATCTACCTGGCTCTGTTAAAGATGCAGATATTTCAGACATCTATGGTGGCAGCACAAGTGAACTGTTTCTTCATTTGCGACTTGAGAGGCTCCTATCTATGAGATTGTTTCCTCAAAATTATCTATCTGAATATCTCTGTGAGAAGCGAAATTTAATCAGCAAAATAATTCAATTAAAAGAGGAAGAGGAAAGCTACCAGATGGTAGAGGCAACCTCTGATAAGAATTTATCACATCATGTGGAAAAGGAGCTGATCCTTCAGAAGATAATGAAAGAGAAGCTGTACTCATGGCTCCTTTGTAAAGTGTCTGAAGATGGTAAAGGGCCTAGCATTTTAGATGAAGAGGGGCAAGGTGTGCTGCATTTAACTGCTGCTCTTGGCTATGATTGGGCCTTAAAACCCACTGTAATGGCAGGAGTTAGTATTAATTTCCGCGACATGAATGGGTGGACTGCCCTTCACTGGGCTGCATCCTGTGGCAGGCAAGGAGTTCTAAGTTTGATTTTTCTAACTTCTGTCAAATCCCATGCTTGATTTTAGTGTTGCATAATATAGCTACTTATAGTAACATTTCGGTAGACCCATAACTTTCCTAATTCCTAGCCTACGACTAAAGAAATCTAATTTTTTTTTTTTTTTTGAGAAAAATAAATCTAAGTTTTTGGTAATACAAAGTCTTGTTTTTTTTCAGTATGAAGGGTCATTTAATGACTTCTCGGGTATGTTGGGAGTCAATGATATGCATATCTCTCTTCACTTGCCCTTAACCACCTCTTCCTTGTCTCTCTTCCCTTAATACATAAACACATGCATGCACATAGAAACACTCATTCATACTAAAATTGTATCATGATTATAGCATAGTCCCTAACTTGCTTTCTATTTCAATTCTGAGGTGGAAGCTGCATGTTGCTTTCAACATGCATATTAGATGGTGTTTTCTGATTATCATAAGCCAGTCTAAAAACATCTTGTGGTTTAACTGCTTGGATGTATATAGAATTGCAGTGTGAATCATGAATTACTATCCAGCATAACATTCAACAAAGTTTGTGATTCTATTGTTATTAATTGGTTGGTTTTTCTTTAATCCTTGTAACTTTCAGAGAGAAGACAGTTGCTGTCCTTCTGTCCTTGGGTGCAGCTCCTGGTGCATTGACGGATCCATCTCCAGAATTTCCTTTGTGTAGAACTCCTGCAGACCTGGCTTCCAGCAATGGACACAAAGGAATCTCTGGTTTCCTTGCAGAGTCTTCCTTAACCAGCCATCTTTTATCCCTTAAAATGAATGATTCAGCAGAAGATAGTGCCGTAGAAGAATCTAAAGCTGTACAAACAGTTTCGGAGAAGACATCTACTCCTCCTAATGATAGTGATGTGCCAGAGGTATTATCACTGAAGGATTCATTAACTGCCATCTGTAATGCTACTCAGGCTGCTGACCGAATACATCAAATCTTCAGAATACAGTCATTCCAGCGGAAACAGTTAACCGAGTTCGGTGATGATGAATTAGGTATATCATATGAGCATGCTCTGTCACTTGTGGCTGCTAAGCCACTCAGGCCTGTACAAGGTGATGGGCTAGCCCATACTGCTGCTGTACAGATCCAGAAGCAGTTTCGTGGTTGGAAGAAGAGGAAAGAATTCCTGTTAATTAGGCAAAGAATTGTTAAAATTCAGGTTTATTGCCTAGTTCCCTTCTTGAGTTCATGTATCTTTTCTTATTTAATTGGTTTATTGCCTGATTTACCTCCCTTTGCCCTTTACATGAGAATTTATCTCTAGCAATTTATCAGCCAGACGGAGAGTGTGATTCAGGGGATTTTCTGCTTCCTTTCAGATTTAGATTGTCATGTAATTAGCATTTTGCAGTTAAAGAAAAGTAATTTAGAATTTTTCGTCGTCTCATTTTACTCTGTTCTGTGTTCCAAAAATAATAATTTTACTCTTCTTTGAACTTAACTTTTTCATTATCACTAAGTTTACCTCTCAAGAGAAGAAAAAGGTAAAATAGAAGTCGGAGAGAGTTGAGATTGTCCTTTCCCCCTTTTTATCCTCCTTATTTTATTTTTTATTTTTTTGGTGGTGGCTATTTTCCCATAATATTGACCAGTCATTAATAACTAATATGAATTATGACTTCAACTTTTGGTGTGAAGGCACATGTGAGAGGACATCAGGCAAGGAAAAAATATAAACCAATCATCTGGTCAGTTGGAATCCTAGAGAAGGTCATTTTGCGCTGGAGACGTAAAGGCAGCGGTTTGCGTGGATTCAGACGTGATGCACTCAGTATGAATCCTGAGCCAGAACATATGCCTTCAAATGAAGATGATTATGATTTTCTGAAGGAGGGAAGGAAACAAACTGAAGAAAGGTTGCAAAAGGCACTTGGTAGAGTGAAGTCCATGGTTCAGTATCCTGAGGCTCGGGCACAGTACCGTAGGTTGCTGAACGTTGTTGAAGGTTCCCGTGAAACCAAGGTATAATTTCAATTTGAAGTTTTTTATTAGGTTTTTTTTTTCCAGAAAAATTTACAGATGATACACCTTGGTCATAGATGATACTTTTTGGTCTTCCTAGACAGTTTATGTTGGTTACTACATAATTGCACCATGAAGTCATTTATTTTTGTCATGCTGCTACTGTTCCTTGGGTGGCACCTAGTGTAGATGTTGTTAACTGATGTGCTCTGTTTTAGAGATCGTTTAGGTCATACTGAATGTTGTGTTAACTTCTGTAATCTACTGGTTTGAACATCAAGAGCCATTTTTGCCAAATCAGAAGACTTCTAAATCAGTTCAAAATGCTTGTAAATATATGCTTCAAAATCAATGTTCTAAAACACGATAGGTACTAGGCGGGTGGCAGCCCAGCACCTAGGCGGGGCCTAGAATATACCTCAGCCGGTAGAGAATTGTAAATTAGGGTATAGATCAATTTGAGAATTTCTGATTTTGGGAAAATTTGGACAAGTTGATCTAGGGAAATGTTGTTTGAGTAAAACATCAAATATGGTCAATTTGATGAGAAATCAATAAGAATTGAAGCAATTAGGAGATTTTCGGAAATTAGGGTTTATATCTTGAAAAACTGGGGCCTTCTAAAATGTATGAAATATTGATTTTGTAAAATTAGGGTTGATGTATGAAAATCGACATAATTTGGTTATTTCAAAATTAGTGATAATCAAAGGCGGCTTTTGGTGACAAAATTGCCGCGAAATGCATAGAAATCACTGGCCAAGCCGGTGGGGCCATGCATGACCATAGTTACCTGGATCGCGGATCAATCCGAGTCTGGAACGAGAACAGGGATCGCCACTTGAATTAGATACGTGGTAGGATCGATAGATTTTCGGAATGATATTTTTGGATCGAAGAATGATTTTGAAACGTTTACATAATTATTTTTTAACTGCAAGTTAGTTTTATCAAAAATACCAGTGTTCTAAAACGCGCTAGGCACTAGTCGGCGATGACCCAGTGCCTAGCGCCTAGGGCGCCTAGGCGGGGGCCTAGGCAATTAGTCGGCAAACAGTTAAAACCTAATATTTTCCACCAAATTATAAAAATTCAATCAAAATGTAATAAAATATAAAATCAAACTCAATCAACCATATCAAACATCAAAATCTATGTTCAATCCATGAAACATCCTTTAATTAAGTCCAAAATTAGAGTTAGAGATAGAGTTAAAGTACCTCATCATTTAACAAAGTTAAAATTACTAAATCTTTTTCTTTTCTAATCATCCTCTAATTCTTCTTCATCTAGTTCAAACTCATCATTCTTAGGTTCTTCATCAGAATCAAAATCTTCTTCATCAAGTTATCTGTATTTAGCATTTCTAGCGCTTTTCCGAGGTCGTAATATTTCATCTGTCCCAGATGCTTCTCCAACCATCCTCCAAGTAAGCCTCGAACCGGGCTCTACTTCTTCATCTTCATCATCACCAGATTCACCACCCTCAACAATCCATCATTGTGCATTAGTAGCGTCTTTTGCGAGTAATATCCAATTTCATGTCCTTATCCCTTTTGTGCTTGTTCTGCAACTTGACATTAAAGTAAACAAAGACTAGATTGTTTAATCGATTCAAATATAATCTATTCTTTTTCTTCATGTGAATCTACATATATAATTTAAATAAATCAATTAATAATTAAATAATCAAATATTTAACTATTTAACTATTGTTAAATATTTACCCCCTCGAAAGTGCTCCAATTTCGTTCGCACCCTGATGAAATAGTAGTTAATGAAAATATTTCTTTTCCATTTTTAGCAAGTTAGGTGTATGGTGTCCATATGTACGCCACCATAAAACTACAAATTAACATAAATAATTTAAATGAAATATACTAAATCTTATAGAATATGCAAAATAATTCAAATGAATACTTTGTTATTACCTGGATTAAAAACATCAATAGATACCCAACATCTTTTGCCACCACTTCTCTACCAAAAACTTGATCTTTTGTCTTATACGAAGCCAACTCCTCATTTATCACCTTACTTTACATGTCAATGTCATTGAGAATGAAAGCCTCCACAACTGTAAATACCTCATCCATTACGTTCACATCGTATTCAATACTTGTATCCTTATAATAGTAGTAAGGATTTAATAGATAAGCGACACAATGCAATGGAATATCAAGCCGACCTTCGATTTCGCTATCAATAATCTCCAAGATTGGCCGATAATTACTCTCAATATTATTCAATGCCTCATTTATCTCTTCTTTTGCATTCTTTAGCTCTCCATATACAAAGCTCATGGATGACTTTCTATCCCCATCAACTAGTCGAAGCAACCTCACCAAAGGTGCAAACACCTTCAAACATTGAGTTAGACCATTCCAAAAAGAAACACTAATCACCGTGGCAAATTCCGCTTTCCCTTTAGCTTGCTTCGACCATCATGGTTTGCAGACTTTCTTTTTTCTCAATCAAACTCTTAAACGTTAAGAAAGCAGAGACAAATCTAGTTACTCCCAGTCTCACTATGTCCTTTTGTTTTGCAAATGACCTCATCATGGACAAAGTCTTGTGATGAGCATACACAAAAATGGTGAAAGCCTTGGCACTATCAATGGTTTTTTTGTACCTCGGCAATTTCCCAATACTTTCAAGCATGAGGTTTATGGTGTGAGTTAGACCTGGCCGGCGGTTCGGTTCCGGTTCCACAAGTGTGGAACCGGAACCGAACCGGTTAATTCCGGTTCGCTTTCGGTTCCACACTTAAGTGGAACCGAAACTGTGAACCGAATCGGAACCGAACCGGTCGGTTCCGATTCCGATTCCGATAAGAACCTTTTTTTTAATTATATAAAAAATTTGAAAATAATTTTAAAAAAATTAGATTAATTTAATAAATAAATAAAATTATTAAATTAAAGAGCTTGAACTTAAATTTTAAAAAATTTAAGTTGCCTACGTATCCTCCAGGGGTGAGAGGAATCAAAGCTCACGTAGTTCCATTTTAAAAAATAACCGTTTTATTATCGTTATTAGAGGTATATTAGGAATTAAAAAAACAAATTTTTTTTTTATGGCCGTTGGCCTTTTTCTGCCCCTTCCCCAACGGCTACTAGTCGTTGGGGAGGGTTCCTGTTGGAACCGCTGGAACCGAACCGGTTCATTACGGTTCCGGTTCCGGAACCGGAACCGGTTAGAATCGGAACCGTCCGGTTCCAACCGGTTCGGTTCCGGTTCCGAATCGGAACCGTGGCCGGGTCTAGTGTGAGTAGCACAGGAACTCCAAAAAATATTTGGCATATTCGCCTTCAACAACTTTGTCGCGGCCATATTGTTCGAGGCATTGTTGGTTACCACTTGAACCACATTTTTTGCCCCCACTTGTTCAATACGCGTCATAACATACTCATAAATGTGCTCAGCAGTATGCGCCACATCGGAACTTTCCATGGAAGAAAGGAAAGTGGTACCTATTGTGCAATTAACACACAAATTCATTATACTTCTTATTTTCTTATCACTCCAAGCATCTGTCATGATCGAACACCCGTTCTCCTTCCACTCCTTATCATGTTATAGAAAAAATTTTAACGCTTTCAACTTCCTCTTTCAATAATGGCTCCCTCAATTCATATTGGCCAGGACCTCTGAAACTCTGTCCAAATGACCAACTGCCTCCATCATCGCTATCCAGCTATCATTGTCAATGACATTGAAATGAATACCGGATTCATAAACCCACTTAGCAACAAATCGCTTCACATTATGTGTCTTATCTTTGAAAAGTGCTTCATTAATATTTTGTTGTCGCATTATTTTACCATCACTCACTGAAGAATCAGGAGGGGTTACCACTGTCCACCTATCCAAAGGGTCGCGATGCCGATGGGATCTTGAATCTAACCCTTCTTCTATTTCACGAATTTCATCTTCTTCATCGCCTACAATATTAGCTCATTGCCTTATCTCACTATAGACGAAGTACAGAAGTGGGCGACGCTGTTCAGGCTCGCGGCCCGGTCGGGAGTACGGAGTAGCCCGCGGGGGACTAAATCAAAGAAATAAAATGGAGTCGCCACCCAGTGTGAACTGAGAAATGATTTAAGGTCGCACTCACCCCTCACAAGGGAAGACCTCAAACCGTTGGGTTCGGTGGTCCCTTACTTATGCCAATTGTAATGAAAAGATTTATGCAATAGTATAACCAAGTCTTATGTAACACATGCAAGATAATGTAATCAACACACAAGATTGCACACCTATAATCGTAAATAAAAAATGAAGGCAAAATGCATAATTCATAAACGTATTAAACGATGAAGCGCAATAGTGTAACTAATAACAACTATAAAGGCATTAATAATAAAAGCGAGCACACAATCTCATGAACATATCAAATAAATAAATGCGGAAATATAAATACTTAATAACGGTAAAAACGTCAATAATGAAATGGTATGGTTAATTATGTAATGCGAAAGAAATGACTTATATAAGCAAACATGCACGAAATATGAGGAAAAGAAGTCGATCCACTGCATGCACGTTCGTGGTGCGTTTGATAACGCGTTCGAACAGTAAATAGAATGCATGCGTTCGAGTAGCGTTTGAGAACGCGTTCGAACGGTAAACAGAATGCATGCGTTCGAGTAGCATTTGATAACGCGTTCGAACGAGATTACCAAAGTGGTATCTAAAATGACACTGAAACATGTATGGATGTTGCTCAAGCGGTACGTGGAGTTGTATCCCAAATACAGACCGCACTATCGTCCATTCGGATTCGCTACGGAATTTATGTCTGGGTTTCCATCCAATATACCGTTAGAAGCAAACACTCAAACATAAACATGGCACGAATGCGAAAATGAAAAGATGTAAAACAACAACCAAAACAAAGATGGATAACAAAGTCAATAGGGGAAGGGCGCGGCAAAATATTGTGGTAAAGGTAGCCTTTTAGGCTTTTTCTCCCTCAAATAGAGGACCTTTAAACCAACATAATTAGCCCATACGCATCAAGCAACAATGCATAATTAAATAAAAGGGATGCGACCAAGGCCGACATCTATATGGGATTGTATGCCTGATTGAACGTATTTCACATTCAATCGAGCATACCTCATCCGGCGCGGCAAAACATCGTGGTAAATGTAGCCTTTAGGCTTTTATCCCTCAAACATAGGACCTTTAATCCGACGTGATTAGCCCATGCGCACTAGATTACAATGCATGAATAAACAAAGAAATAATATACGAAAAGTAGATAAAAGGCGCGGCAAAATATTGTGGTAAAGGTAGCCTTTTAGGCTTTTTCTCCCTCAAATAGAGGACCTTTAAACCAACGTGATTAGCCCATGCGCATCAAGCAACAATGCATGAACAAACAAAGAAATAATATGCGAAAATTAAATAATGGACTAAAAAGGGCGCGGCAAAATATTGTGGTAAAGATAGCCTTTTAGGCTTTTTCTTCCTCAAATAGAGGACATTTAAACCAACGTAATTAGCCATGCGCATCAAGCAACAATGCATGAACAAGGAAAAAATACATATAAAATAAAAGGCGGAACAATAAACACGAAATTAAATACCAAAATGAACATGTGCTTGAAAGTTCCTCAAGCGGTACGTGGAGTTGTATCCCAAGTACAGACCGCACTATCGTCCATTCGGATTCGGCTACGGAATTTACGTCTGGGTTTCCATCCGATATACCGCAAGGGATAGCACTCAACCATCAACCCAACACAAATGAAACCATACGTAAAACACAACGATGCATGCGAATGATCGACAAAGAATAACTGAAAAGATAAATAATAAAAAGGGGGCCCTCAGGTCTTACCTTTTAAGAGGCTCCTTGGAAGTGCGTTACATCGTCGCCGGAAGGGTTAATGCTCCGTTATTTTTCTGGTTTGCCGCTGTTTTGGACTGTCGTTTCCGTTGTTTTTCTACTGTTTTTCCTTGCTGTTTTGCTCGTTGTTTGGTTGGTTTTGTGGACTGTTTTGGGGTATTATTTTTGGTAAAATAGGGGACGTGTGTGTGGTTTGTTTCTTTGTAAGGGCTGTGCGTTTTTTGTTGTATTGTGAGGGCTGTGCGTTTATGTTGTTATGCGTTTAGTTGTCACCGTGTATGGTTTGTGTGTAAGAGTGACGTGAAGGCAGTTCGTAATGAGAGAGAACCGAATGTAGGTGGCTTAGTCGGTTAGTGGGGTAATGGTTTATGAGGGGGCAGTTTGATTTTGCTGAACGAGAGAGAGACACGAGGGCTGCTAGGATATCTAGGTTTTTTTTGGTGTTTGCTAGGGGTGGCAGAAAAGCCCGAAGCCCGGCCTGAGGTGGAAAAAGCCCGGCTTGGGCAAAAAAAAAACATATATATATATATATATATATATATTTTTTAATATGTTTGTATCATTTTTATTTGTTTTTTGCATTTAAATTGTTAATTTATCAATGAAACTTGTGTTTTATTTATAAATTGTCTTTGTATATAGTGTAAATGTATTTTATATTTATATATTTTTAATTTTTTTTAAATTCAGGCTCAAAAAAAGCCGGGCCAGGCTTTTCCAGGGCCCGGGCTTTTTTTTGTTGGTCGGACTCGGGCCGGGCTTGTCAAAGCCCGGCCCCGGCCCCGGCCCCGGCCCGTTGCCACCCTTAGTGTTTGCCGAGAGAGATCAAAGAGGGCCGAATTGTTTGTTTGTCCTTTTGTGGCTGTATGTGCGTGTTTTGAGAGGTGCTAGGTAGGGGTGAGCAAAATCGGTTTCGGTTCCGGTTCCGCATGGAACCGGAACCTACCCGGAAAAATTCGGTTCCGCACTAAGTGGAACCGGAACCTACCCAATTAAATAGGGTACCCTATTATTCGGTTCCAATTCGGTTCCGGTCCGGTTCCGAATTACCTTATTTTAAAATATTTTAATGAAAACTACATTCTGATACGAGTCCGTAGGAAAAAACGAGGACCAAATCGGAGTGCGGAAGCTCAAGAACGAAGAAAATGAAGTTTTAGACTTTTAATGCTCGTCAGCCTCATTTCCCTTTCTGTTTTCATTTACAATTAGGCAAGTTATCAGTGCATTAAGTTGCCTAGTTGTGAAACCTTGGGGTGACATACCTTCGTTTATCGGATGACCTGTTAGTGGAAAATAATTTCAAGATATTTAAGATATTTGTGAAGAAAATGCATGTTGATCAAGTAAGCAATTCTTCACGTGCATAATTTTGGATCATGCAAAACATACTTGTTTGAAAAAAAAATTCTGAATTACCACTGGTGAGACATGGACTGGTCTCTTACAACTAGGGGTGTTCATAGGGTCCGGTCGGCCCGCGACCCGACCCGATCCGGTCGGGTTTCTCCATTTTAAAATTTAATTTCGGGTCTGACCCGACCCGACCCGATCCGAAATTCAGACCCGACTCGAAATTTCGGATCAGGTCACGGGTTTAGTTCAGCAAACTCGGGTCTGACCCGACCCGACCCGATGTAATGATATTATAGTATAATATATATTTTTAGTGGTACGACTTTAAAAATAAAAAGGCGTAGCACATTGGTAAGCTTATTTGGATAAGCTGAAGAAGGATGCATGTTCGAGTCTCACAACTTGCAATCTGGGAAATTAATTTTTCATAAAAAAATCAAATGTTGTAGAGATTCCAACCTTAGACTTATTTGAAACTTTGTTAATTCTTAACCATTTTTGCTGCATGCAATGTTGAATATATTCTCTAAAATATATATATATAATATATATTATATTTACTATATATTATGTTGACCCGACCCGACCCGCAGTTTTTTTGACCCGACCCGAGGTGACCCGACCCGCGCGGGTCACCTCCTCAAATTTCGGGTTTCAGGTCAGACGACCCGAATGACCCGACCCGATCGGGTAAAAGAAAATTCCGAAAAACCTGACCCGTGAACACCCCTACTTACAACGGGTGGTGGCTAGATGCAGAAACATAGCATCATTTGAATTACCAATCAAATAAGCAACTGGATTTGCAGTGCTAATAAAATGTCTTGTATGGTTATATGTTCATATAAATCTCTAAATGTTCATATAAACCGGTTCCATGGTCCGGTTCCGGTTTCGACCATTTTGGAACCGGAACCTACCTGGATAAAATCGGTTCCTTCATTTTTGGAACTGGAACCTACCCGATTACAACCGGTTCTGGTTCCAAACCCGAAAAACCGGTCCGGTTCTCACCCCTAGTGCTAGGGTTCTTTGGTCACCGTGTTGCTGCCGAAAGTTGGGAAGAAGTGCCCATGAGTTTCAGGTTTTGGCGTGAAGGCTAGGGTTCTCTGTTGTTGTTTTTTTTAGAGAGGCGTGAGGAGTGAGAGAGGCGTCCAGAGCTTATCCTAGGGTTTTTTTTGAATGTCTTATTTGTTTGTTGTTTGTTTTTTTGTGAGTTGATGATAGATGAGAGGGCCAAGGGAGAATGTCTAAGAGAAGGTAGGGTTTGGTTGAGGTCCATTTTTATAATGGTCATCCTAGGATTTCTATTGTGTGTGTTAAGTTGGGGTTTTGTTTTCTTTCTTTTTAGTGTGGCCGCCCACCTTCTTCAATTGTCAAGATTTTCCTTCCAAATTTGGAAGATGCAATCTTGGCTAATTTGGGAGGGGATTAGGAGGAATAAGGAAGGAGATTTATTTAGATTAAGAAAGTGATTTGTTTTGATTTGATTTGATTTAATTTGATTGTATTTGATTTAATTTAGACATGTGTTTAATGTGTTGAATATTTTTGGATTGGGCTTTGGTGGGCCTGGGCGTGTGACATGGTTCTTTGGGCTTGGGCGTGTGGCTTGGTGTGGGTTGCGGGGATTTTGGGCCGAGCCTAATAGTTAAAACAAAGATTAATCGAGCGAACCTGAGGCTAAACAAACGAATTAAATATGAGGATGTACTTGTTTTTGAATTTTCCCTTCCGACGTCCGTTTCCCGCAATTTCCGCAACTTATCGGGTAGTGCCTCCAAACGAGGCTCATCATCGGGCTTTCATGCAAAAATGCAAGTGTCTACACTCACTCACATGCTTCTCTTCTCTTTTCTTTTTTATTTATTGCTTCTAAAATGGCTTGTCTACACTTCTCATGATCCTCTTTACTGGACTTTGGACATTTTGCAACATTCTCCGATATATGCCCAATATGTTCTTTCATTCTGTAAACTCCTACATAAAAAGCTTTTGAACATAACTTGCATTTAACTTTATCTAAGTTATTCGGATTCACTAAAGCCCCATACTCCCATCCAACATCATTTGAGTTCCGTTTAAGAACATGACTACACTCCAAATTAGATGCCGCAGAAGAAGAAGACATTCCTACTAAGAATGAATCAATTAATTTGATTAGTATTTAATTACTACTGTCTATTATAGTTATTAATTAATATGCCCAATTAACAATTAATTATCACCATAAACCTTAAAATTTATTTACTTTGTCTTTAATTAAATTTATAATTTATTAACAACTTTAAGTAACTACTAATATGTAATTAATTTTTAACTATATATAAAAAAAAAATCAAAACGAAAATTAAAGTTGAAAAAAGGAAAAAAATACTGAATAAGCGAAGGCAGAGAGAGGTCAGAGAATAGAGATGAAGAACTATTATATAACCAAATTTGTATTTTGTGGAAAAAAAAAAGACTTATCGTAGACCGCAGAGGACAACGATGAAGACTGAAGAAGCAGAGGCGAGCAATGTTTAAAATACGTGGCGGCCGGCCATGAGGCGCGAGACGGACCGCCTCGAGGCGGGAGCCTCGATCCGAAAATCAAAAAAATAATTAAATTGTAATATAAGAATAATAAAAACATGTTAAATCCAAAATACATTCATTTCTTCATAATATGTTCAAACAATTATTGATAACTAATCCCTAAATAAGCTATTATCTATAGCATATTGAAAAAGTTCAGACTTAAAATACATATGACATACCACTATACGAATACTACAGGATAGTTAACTGAAGTGTGTATTTTTGGCCAATTAATTGAAGCTTACTGCTTACAACAGGATAGTTCACTAAAGTGTGTAATTACAATATTACACTGCATTTACACCACATATGATTTTAGTCCCGAACTTGCACTTAAATATTTATATATTGCCTTCAAAATAAGTTTATCTTTTTCTCTAGTTTCGTTAATGGATTTTTTTTAGGTCATTAACAAGTGAAAATGTAAAAAAAAAAAAAAAAAAAAAAAACAAGCTGAACATATTACCACAAACGCGCGTCACCGTCGCCAAGAGAGAGAGAGAGAGAGAGAGCAGAGGAGGCCGAGAGAGAGAGAGAAGTATAAGTCGAGAGAGATAGCAGAGGAGGCTGAGAGAGAATATAAAATCCTAGAATCAAATTTCTTTTTTTTTAATACTGTAAATGAAACGACGACGTTTTGAAATCCCCAAAACGTCGTCATTTCATTTAATAAAATTAAAAAAAAAAAGGTTTCGCGTGAGGCGGCCGCCTCACGCCGATTTGGCGGGAGGCGGCCGCCTCGCAAGCGTTGAGGCGGCCGCCTCACAAAAACCGAAATAGGCGACTGCCTCAACGCGCCGTCGCCACAAGGCGGCCCGCCCAACCGAATTTTTAAACAATGGAGGCGAGGCGATTCTAGAGATGGAGAAAGAAGAAAACTTCCAAAACGACGACGTTTTGGAGCAAAAAAAAAATGCAGCACCGAGACGCAGCCGATTGGCGGCGAAATCGGCGCCTAGGCGTCGATTTCGCGCCGGCCAGTCAACCGCGCGATTACCACCACCGATTAGGTGGTAATCGCCGCGGTTGACGGACGATTAAGGAAAACGCGCCACCTAGGCGTCGCGTTTTCGTACACTGAAAAATACTGAAATATAGATAATGAAAACTCAGGAAACAAGGAGACACTAGGTTAAGAACGGCAATGGGCCGGGCCGGGCCCTTTTTCAAAAAAATTTGAAAAAATGTTTAAAATATACAAATACAAAATACGTTCACACTATATGCAAAGACAATTCACAAATACTTCAAAAGTTTCATCGATAAACTAACAATCCAAATACTACAAACAAATGTAAATGCTACAAACATATTAAAGTTTATATATGTTTTTTTTTTTAAGCCCGGGCTTAATATGCTAAGCCTGGCTCGGGCCCGGGTTTTTCTGCCATCTCTACGCTAGACGCTGCTTTTTTTAACACTGTTTAAAATAGTGTATTTTTCAAGATCTCAAAAGATCAAATTTTCTACTAGGACTTCTTGGGTACCCAGATTGTATGTTCCTTGTTTGCTATCTTTATTTTTTGTATCACTTGATGTTACTAATGATATGGCTTCTTTATTCTAGTTGAACCCAGCACGTGTAAAATGCTAAAATTTATAATGTCCTTTTGGCAGGGGTCCGATATGGTTCTAAACAGCTCGGAAACAATGGCTGATGGAGACCTCGATCTGATTGATATTGACTCACTTTTGGATGATGACACTTTCACGTCTGCCTTCATTTGAATGAAGCATGAAATTACTGATTTACCTGCCTAGAGATAGATGGCCCTTTCTTTCCATTGCAGCTTTTGAAAGGTATTAACTTCATTTGGTTGTATATTATATATAATAATATCTAATCGATGTAGGATGTAATTTAAGAGTTACCTTTTGAAGAACAGCTTTTGCTATTTTTCTTCCAGTTTGTTCATATTGTTTTGATTTTCGGACTGCAATTACAGTGATACCATAATTTGGTTGTGGCACATATTTTGACTTTAAAATACTTGCTGAAACTTGCAACTGTGGTTGTAGGTTGGTTTTTATTTTTATTTTATTTTATTTTTTTAATTTTAGGTATGTTAATGTACTCTAGTATCCATATCGGAGCATTAAAGTTGAAAACTGAATCCATATTTTTGTATTTGTACGGTTCAATTTTGTGTGAATATAAACTAGCGTCAATGCTGACATTAATTATATTTTTAGATGAGCATTTAAACGCTAATATATAGTTAATTTATAAGTTTACATAACTTCAAGCTCCCGAGTTTGGGCTGGGATACTATAGTTTTGCCCTTTTGTTTTTTGTAGGTGAATGATTGAAGCAGTTGAAATTTCAGATGTATTGTTTTATCTTCTCTTTTTTTTTTCCTTGTAAAACAGGAGAGGAGAGAAGATAGTTACCATGAATTAAGGTTGTTTGATATAACTTTTTAAATAGAATTTTTTTTGAGTAGAGCGTTTAGTGGTAAAATTTTTAAGTAGAGCTTTTAATTAAAAAAAATTAGGTATTTGGTTGTGAGCAATAGCTTTTATTAAAATTTATATCGGATAAGTTGTGTTATGAAATAAATAAAATAATATTATTAAATTAAAAAAGAGTATTATAGATAATTTAACTTTTTAAAAAAAATCAATTTTACTTTCAAAAGTTTAAATTTTGAATTTTTGCTAATTTTTTTAATTATCAAAAATACTATTTAAAATGTAACCAAACACTGTAAAAAAAATTTTAAAAAAAACTTTTGGCATCAAAAAAGTTCTTTTATCTATACTAAAAATCATACACTTGGTCTTTAAATAATTAATTGAAATATTCAAAAAGACTCGTTCATTTTAAAAATAGTCACAAAAATTCATTGGGAGAAAGTACTATTACAACTGCAACATTTGCTTAAATGGTCACAAATGTCCTTTCATTTAAAAATAATTAAAAAAATAAACTGTTTTTATTATTTTTGTGATTTTTAAACCATCCAACCTACCCTCTTTTCTTTCAAGGAAACGAAGACTGAAGTAAAGAAAGATTTCATTTTAGAGTTATTAGTTTGTATAAATAGGTTTTTTGGTTTTTAGTTTTTGGATGTTTAAATTTATTATTTATTAACTTTAAATTAATCTTTATTCAAATAAAATAAAGAAATGTAACCCTGAAGTTAATTTAAAGTTAATAATCGAGTTATTAGGGTATAATTGGTTTATTTTAATATCTATTTTTATTATATAATTCTAAAGTTAATGTTTTATGTAATTAGATTTTTTAAAATTATTGATTATTTCTTGATTTTTTTTCCTAAATATATATATTTTTTTCTACAATGAAGAGATGTGGAAAAGAAATTGAGAATTTTCCAAAGCATATTAAAAAAGTTGAAAAAAAAATGGTAGTACCATGAAAATGATATTATTGATAGATGATGTTAATTCAATAATCAAATCTTAAATAATAATAATAATAATAATAATCATAATCATAATAATAAGCACTAAAAATTTTATGAAAGCTAAAATTATTTGGTGTTGAATGCAGTATTTTAAGACCCAAATCGGACAGTCGGTCAAAATTTCAATCCAGGTGACAGGTAGAAATCTGTCTGGTCGGTTCAATTGATTTGAATTTATCAGGTTTTTTATTTTTCCTCTCTCAAACTCGGAAACTCAAAGCAATTTGACCCAATTGATCTCTCATACAAGGGTCTTGATTTGGCATCCCCCTCTCTCTCTCGCTGCCCATTTGGATTTGGCACGCCGCTTATCTTGTCAAAATCAACGACCTTTGGAAATGGAGTCAATACAGTCCTTGCCAATATCCAGTGAAAAGGAGAAAAATAAATTTTTAAGCATAAAAAGTTGGGTGTTGGTAGTGGAAGCTAGTGTCCGAGGAAAATAATCATGGGCATTCCATTGACTGCTGGGTTTGTGGCAATGTTGGTGATGATTGTTGATGTTGGATTTCCGACCCAAGCTTTTAAGCTCAAAGTCCAGCTAGATCGGTTAACATGAATGTATTTATGTGATTGAAATTTAAAATTTTCTTCCAAAATTAATTTAAAGATTGTGATTATGTCATTGTTAATGTAAAACAAATATACTATAAAAATTAATCGCTATTAATTTTAAGCATGCATGCAAATAATTTATTTACTAACATAATAAAAACCAATAATCATACCTGAATGCGTTTATCGTTTTCTTGAACCTTCTTGAATTTCCTTCTTGAGTTTTCCTTATAGTGTACCAAGTGTTAGCCCTCTCGTTGACACACTAGAACTCTTCTACGAATAAAATGGTCTCACTTTGAGAACAAAGAAAACAATTTTCTTTCTTAGATAACAATTTTCTTTCTTAGATGTTGAAGTCTTAGATTATGGATCAAAGAAATATAATCTTATAGCAAACTTGGAACAACCAAAGAGAGAGAATGTCGAATTCGGCCAAGGAGAAACTTGCTACTCTTTGCCAAAATTTATGCTTATTTATAGAGCTGGGATTGCCTTGTTTGTATCTCAATACAATAAGGACAATTCAAGATCTCTTCAAATCAGATTTAGTCTCTTTAAGTTTCTTTTCAAATTAAATTTGGAAACTTAATTAAATAAGAATTACTTATTAAATAAGACTTCTCTATTTAATCTATATTAGGACTCTAATTAATTAGAATGCTAGCCCAAAAATTAATTAATTAACTATGAATTAATTTCAACTTACTTAATTTTATTTAACAACTAATCAAAATTACATTTAATTAAATTTAATCTACTTAATATAAATATCTAATATTTATTTAATCAATTAAATCTAATTTTTATATTTCGAATTTATTAATCAAATTAATATTTTTGAAATATTCTGAATGCCCTAATCTTATTAGGAAATCCTATTTTAATTGAAAATCTATTTTTCATATTAATTGCCAAAATAATCATTTATTAACTTTTAATAAACGTCCTTAAATTTGTAACATAAACAAAAACTATATTTGTGTGAACATTCTAGATTCATTATCGAGTAGCAGTGAGATGATATTATTTCTTTAATATTTCATCTATATGTTATCCCACATACCATGGGTAAACGCCTAGCAGCATGATATAGTCCTTAGTCGATGAATGAAGTGGGAAAACATATGAACCTGTTAGAATACACTTCGAGCATGTCATCTCATTCCTTCTGATATTTTATGTTCCTTATCAAGTCTGGGATCATGGTTAGGTCAAATTCTTACCACTCGATATATTTCAAAACTCGATCTCATAAATTTGATATCTCTAAGATATCGACTGCTTTGGCCAAAGACTTGAATCCACACCTTTGAGTTTCCTTGAAATATCTATAACTTTTATTATCAAAGCTATCAGATCTGTTCTTGAAGCACACATGACTTCGTACGTTATTAGCTCAAGACCATCTAGTATTTATTCAAATGATGTAACTAGTCATATGATGATATACTAGTGAACCATGAGTACTATCGTACAAGTCAACTTGTGATCTCAGGTCAAAAAATACGACGACACTAATGTATTATTACGAAGATCAATGACTTTAGATAATATTATCATGTGATCTTACTCTTTTGTGGTCGTGTTCGATATTTCATTATACTAATGAAGATATCTATTATTTTGTGTTCTTATTATATGAGACTCATCATTCATTCTATTAACATAGGATGTCAATTTAGGCAACACACAATAATATTGGTCGAGTGATATATTATGATCCTGTATAATAATTATATTTTACCAAGAACTTAATTTGAGACTTATACGTATAAATATCGTGTACTCTCATAATCACAAATATTTTTTGGATTAACGATATTCATCTGACATAATGTCTTGGGACATACACATAAAATATGTATGTAACGATGTATACAAAACCAATGCATTTTAGTAAACTATGACACGTACAATAGGTTTTATGGCATATACTTTAACAGTAAGTCACAATAGCAACAAAATACTAATTAATCAAGTCGGGTTGATGATTCTTTTACACCAAACTTAACAAGTTGCACATGACTTATTTAGAGAACATGACATGCATGGCCGACCAACAATCAGTATCCTAATTTTATTAGGAAAATAAGAAAAATTCTTTTAACTATAAATAAATACAAGTGATTACGTGTTCAATACAACAAGGAGTTCAAGTACAATACCAATTAAACAACTATATCCAATAGGGATTCTTGACAGCTATAAAAGAGCATGCCTTTGCAGTTCAAGAAGATCTAACATAAATTCGAGTACTACGAATTCTTGAGAGACATGAGAAGTTTATAGATCGATATTCTTAAGAGATTACTATAATCCTTCTACTTTTTCCCCTTGATTGAGTAATAAAGAATTTTTTCATTCTCTCCCCATAGACATAGGCACTTCCCGTTGAACCACGTAATTCTTATGTTGTGATTGTTATTGTTCTTTGTATAAATTCTTCTTGAGAGACGTGATAAGTTTATAGAAGTGATATTCTTGAGAGATTAATATAATCCTTCTCGTTTTTCCCCTTGATTGAGTAATAAATTCTTATGTTGTGATTGCAAGTGGGAGATTATTGAGATATATGGCATAGAGCTTCATGTAATATAAACAAAATTATATATTATGAAATAAAAAGATGCATTATTCATTTATCAAAGTGTTTGTTTAATATTACATATTGTAAATTATCGTGTATTCATGTTTATCATTGATTACTCATGTGCCTTCAGACTTAGTGTATGAGTGTCATACACAAGATGATTTAAGTTTGAAGTTAGTATTCTAAAATAGTCCATATAGAGCAAATAAATCGGGTATTTTGTTTGTAGTTTATCTATAGTTGCGGTCAATTCTATAATTGTATGGCGACCTTGATCCGAGATTGTCCATGTGGTGACATGGGAATTGAAGAACCTTATATGATGTGATTGATGAGCGGAAAATATATCAATATTTACCGCTCATTTTACTTAATATTTTGTATAGTTTCTCGGGTTTTATGAACGTTTTGATGTGTTTTTGTTTATTTATAGATTAAATAAAATCGGGACTCAATGGAATCATTCAGAATAAAATATGGAACAAATAAGGGCAAAAATTGGACTTGACATTTCGATTTTGGAGGTTGGAAACTTGAAATGGCGTTCTAACGAAGTACAATTTTGGAAATTTCAACTTTGCGTAATTTTCGTAATTTTGCAATAACGTTTTACTCCGATATCGGATTGAGGTGATTCAAGTTCCAGATGAAATAAGACTCAAAGATCTACAATTTTGACGTTCATAGGAATTTCGAATTCTGAAGTTTACATGACCGAAATTGATTAAAAATCTGAAAGTGTGTTATGTGTAATTATTAAAGTCATTTTCAAAACAAAAAATAAAATAAAATAAAATAGAAAATGAAAATTGTCAAACTTCTACCAAACATGCTTGGTGGAGGATTTGGTGCCATGTTTGGTGTCATGTTTGGTGGATAAATTGGTGGAGACAAAATTTTGCCTAAAAATACCAAGCCATTTCATTTGTAAATTTCATATTTTCCTTGGTTTCTTGATAAGAAATTAAGGATTGTATCTTGTGTGTTTTATTTAGTAGTTTTGTAATGTATTTTTATTTTTATTTTTAGTAGTAATAATAGTTTGTGTGTTTTTACTTTCTTTTATGTTTACTAATTAATTTCCGCTGGGGGAAGGGTGAAACCTTTAATATGATAAGGTAGATTAATCTCACTTATTTTATAATATGGAAATTGTAATTTAATAATATGGATTAATGTTGATACCGTCTAAATGACTGGTTTTATTTATTTGACATAATATGACACTGTCTATATGGCCGGTCTTTAGGTGACAGATGATTACCGCCTATATGGCTGGTTTATGGACAAATAATAACACTGCCTTTATAGATGGTTTGACTTAATTGGATAACACTGGCAATTTCTATATTATAATAAAGTGAGGTTTCTACATTTGAAATATTAAAGGTGGATCCCATAACCCTAACATTTTATTTTTAATCTAGGGAAGTGATGAAGCTGTTGGGGTTGGTGCTCAGAGCGCCAATCCGGACCGTATTTATGTCTGATTCATGAATACGAACATCCCATTTTCCATAATATTACTTAATTATGGTTGCACATCTTGTTTTTATATACGTATTCGATCTGATTACGAATAGATTGAAACTAAATGTGGTTTAGTGATATGTATATATTAGACAAATGCCCGATAATATATAATGCATTACATAGTTACAAAGTTAGTTTGTAATTGACATTCGGAAGTGTCACTGCTAAATGTATATTATCAAATATAGTTCCTGGTCAAGATTTACTAACACGGGTCGGTTAGTCAAATCCGTTGAGACCAGTACATGTCATATATCGAGACTTGGTCCGATGGTTTATCCCAATGAACCATGAGTCTAGGGAGACTCGTATAGAGGTGTAGGTGTTTATAATAGATAAAAACTGAACGACTCACCGAAGATTCTTAATGGATGGTACACCAACGTCAATAAGAATCTTCTCGGGTTGAGTAGCACTTGTGATTCTTAGACTTGAGATGTCATTGTGGGCACATGAGACATCTTCTACACTTAGATGTCAGTCACATCACCGATCTATTTAGATCAGACCTCTGCCTGTTCGTTGGGTGTAGATAGATCCTCAGGGTGTCCTATGTGTATCAAGATAGGATCCGTCAGTTCTGTGTATCAGAGCATAGGTAGTCCATATGATTAGCAATCAGATAAAACCATGGGCCCGTGGTACAGTTTAGAAGCCAGTTCTAAACATTCTTTTAGAGATTTCTAATAGAATAGTCGACTGGATAATCCCTATAGAGATTTGACGTTTACATCTATATCTCTGAGATTTATCCGAATACCTGTGACAGAGGAATTATACATTTGCCATGACCTCGACCTGTATGATTCAGCATGTTTATCCTTGATCGTCATAATTTACGGGTGGATAAATTATGGACACGAAATTGGATTTCGTGACGGATATGCCTGAATCTAGAGAGTCTCAATAATGAAATATACTCGTAGAGCATTAGGGCAACAATTATAAATAATATTGATTATTTATAAAGTCGTTTAAAGGTTAAACGCAAAATACATGTGAAATGACCCGATAGTCATTTCCTTAATTTTTGTGTATTTGTATTTAATACTTGATTAAGTCAAATACACATTAATTAATTGTCAAATTGAGATATTTGACTAATATCATAAATGAATATATGTATTTGATATTTAATGTAAATATTATACATATATTTAATATATTTGTATTTAATTAATTAATTAATTAATTGTTAAATGATTAAATTAATTAAAATATAAATATCTTAAGATTTAGATATTTGTTTTAATGACTAAATGACTAAGTTTCCATTGTTGACTTGTTGAAAATTATCATTCAAATGAAATTGAAATTAATATATCTTGTTTTTGCTATAGCCAAATTCGGCCAAGGTGATTTTGGTAGCAAGTGTATATTGTTTTGTTTCATTTAGGGTTTGAATAACCTAATACACTTTATCAAACTCCATTAAAACAAAAGCAAAGAAGGTAGAGAGAAAGCAAAGAAAAATCAAAGGAAAGCTTGGAATTTAGTAAGTATTTCCAACCTTCCATTAGAGAGTAAATTGTTCCTCTTGTTGTGGGCTTCACTTTGTGATGTTCTTAAGTTTTTCTATTCTTTATTCTTTGTGTTTTTGATGGATGAATGTTTGATGAAGGGGTTAAGAATGTATGAAGTTGGATGGATGTTACTAGTGTAGTAATAAACATTCATTTCATGGTTTTAGAACCTTGTTGCCTTTCTAGAGTTATTGACCCACTCTTAAATGCCTAGAATTGTTCTATAGTTATTTCATTGTGTTGAGACTTGATTTGGATGGAAGAAACATGATTGAAGTATTGGATTTAACCAATTTGGTCTAATTTGTCCAATTTGAAGAAATTGAAAAAATAGGGTTTAAGACCACTTCCAAATTTGGGGCTTTTCATTTATATGGTGTATTTAGATGTGTATATGATGCATGTAAAATATTGGGTTGATTGGATTTTTCCTTGATGTGTTTTGAACCATGAAAGTGAAAAATGCACATTTGCCCACCAAAATGATGCTCTCGGCCAAGGATGAAATTTTGGG
Organism: Zanthoxylum bungeanum; assembly: GCA_019454045.1. Taxonomy (NCBI): domain Eukaryota; kingdom Viridiplantae; phylum Streptophyta; class Magnoliopsida; order Sapindales; family Rutaceae; genus Zanthoxylum; species Zanthoxylum bungeanum. Next base: position 46,043 of record SKCR01028137.1, read on the forward strand.
GTTTTTGTTCCAAATTGTATTTTGATATTTGGGACATGTTAAATTCATCCTAGAAATGATTTAGAATCATTCAAAATTGTTTTGAACAATGTCGGATTCAAAATAAAAAAAATTTTTGTTTATGGGTAATTCAGTAATTTCACATAAATTTGATTTATTGTGTTTTGTTTCATAATTTGATTATTGGATAATTAAATAAAAATGTTTATTTAATTAATCCGAGAAAAATTTTTGAAATCGGAAATTTGATTTTCCACAGTTTCCGCTGCGTTACCGAATTTCCGCAATAAAACCCCTACAGAAGCACAATATTCACAAGTTTAATAATTGATTTTATTTATATTATGTTTAATGTTTTGGCTTGTTTATTGAATCTTAAGCTTAATGCTTCTTGTTGCCAGATCACTAATAAGATTGATATGGTAAACTTAAAATGAACTTGGAAAAGAGATTTTAGGTTTCAGCCTTAGATTCAATAGATCACGATCTCACCTTAGGGTAGATGTCCCTTAGGTAGATTTCCTTACAGGATAGACATATGCCTGTCGGACGGGGGTAGCCACAATTGGAACTTAATCTTAATGAATTCGGATAACTTGGTTAACATATGAATATAGTTAATTGGGTTATTTTGGGTGTTTGCATCTGACCATCGGAAGAGGCTTTTGCATATCTTCGTGTTCCATGTTAACAAACTAATTTATTACACTTGTATTAGAGAATCAATCCATCATTAGAATAATATTGTGTAGATTCACAACCTAGAGGTTTTGCCTTTTCTTTTGGTATTGTCATTAGTATTTTGTTTTGAGTTTTTATTTATTTATTTAGCCAATCCACATTCAACCAAACAATCAGCAATCTTTCCCTTCTCACCCCAATTAGATACCTATATATAAATAGAATCAATAACTAATAACAACAATAGAAAGTAACTCATCGTGAGATCAATATTTTTATACTACTTGAGCGATACGTGCGCTTGCGTTATGTGTATGATTTCACCGATCAAGTTTTTGGCGTCGTTGTTGGGGACTTATTTTTCTTACTTTTTAATTTTGAAGCTATCTATTTTACTTGTATCTATTTTCTTATCTATAATTTTTATTTCTTTTATTTTCAGATGGTTGAAAATGGAACATTATTGGGCGATGGAAGAATTACGAGCTTTACGAGGAGAAGATACACCCCATATTAGGGAGCAACGGTTCGGTTTTCTGATGTCTGTTGTCCAGCCCAACAACTATCCATGGATGTCAGATCCATTTAATACAACATTTGCTCAACCATTTCAGAACACAATGATCAGATGTGAGATATGTGATGGTAACCTCCTTATCGATCATTGCGAGTACAACTACAATTCAGTGTGGCTGA
>SKCR01028138.1:0-58652 GCA_019454045.1 Zanthoxylum bungeanum
CGGTCCAATAGGAATGCGACACGTGGCAGCTTGTGATAGATGGGAATTTGGGTCCAATGGTGGCTTGACATGTGGCAGCACCTGATTCGTCGTCATTTGGTCCAATGGTTGCTTGACACGTGGCACATACTCGGTTTGGTCCAATCAGATGTTGACACGTGGTGTCCGACGCACGTTAGCAAATTCGACCAATCAGATTTTGACACATGTCACTCGGCGCAAGATAGCAGGTCCGGCGCATGCTAGGTGACGCTACGCGCAAAAGACAATTTTGCCCCTGTTGACCCATTTTTGTCTGTTTTGGCTCCAAATTGCCTCCACTGTTTTCCAAACTTTATTTATCTGTAAAATAACAACACAACACATCAAAACGTTCACAAAACTTGAGAAACTATACAAAATATTAGGCTAAATGAGTGGGAAATAGTGATAGATTTACCACTCATCACACCCCCAAACCTAACATTTTGCTATTCCACGAGTAAAACACAAAATAAAATAACATAAAAATAAAATTAAGCTAAGCCACTTTCGTAGGGATCACGGTTGCATTTAGCGTATGCAACAAGCCTTTAAACCCCTAGGTGTCTCTAGTGGACGAGTTGTAGTCTCGTGAGGGCTTACAGCAACGATACCCACAAATGTTTTTACAAAAGTAAAAAGTTAGTTAAGACTAATGCACACAAAAGCAAAAAAGACAAGAGAAAAAAGAATAAAAGTTATCGACTAATCAAGTGAAACTTCTACTCCAAGTTACTAGTTGTTTTGTTTCTTTCCAAATTATCGAATAAGTAAATTCTCTGATTATATTTACCATTCTCCATATACACAGTCAACAAAATATTAATCAATTCATTTTTTGCCCACAACAGTCACAAGTGTAATTGATAAGAGGCTAATACTTTTGTCCTAAAGTTCTATAAGATTTCACACCTTTTTGTAGGAATGGAATAATTTTTCAGATTTTTCTGATTTTTCTGATTTTTTTCTTTCTTTTTCTGATTTTATGTTTTATTTATATACAATATCTTCCATCTATGTAGAGAGTGTTGGGTCGGTGGCTCCCAAACCAGTTGGCTTTAGGGCACCATGTGTTAAGACACCCATATGGACTTAATTACTCAGACTTCAGATATAAATATATTTTTGCAGCATCCTTGATCCATGTAGCGAGCTTTGGGCCAGTGACTCCCAAACCAGTTGGTTTTAGGGCACTATGTGTTAAAACACCCTTACAGACTTAATAACCCGGATCTTAGACGTTTTATTTTTGTATATCATAAATATTTTATTTTTTTTACTCCATCACTATTCGAGATGCTTCCTCCAATTAAATTTTTAAATTTTTTTTTGTATTTTTCGAAAAATTTTGGACTAAAAATAAAAACAACACATAAACTAAAAACAAGATGCTAATCAACTAATTCCCTCCCCCAAACCTAAATGAGACATTGTCCCCAATGTCTTAAATGGTAAAAGAAGAGTTTAGAAGGTAGTACCTGGTTAGCTGAAAATAAAAAATTCACCAATTAAGATCAATGTCTAATTTACGCTTCTTACCACGATTGATGTCTGACCAGTTCAACTTGGAGAGAATGGGGTCGATTTTTGGTTCAAAGGCTAGGATCTGGTCAATTAATTCTTCAGCCTTTGTCGCAGTCAGGAAAATATCATCCACTGATTTCGTGACGATTCATGCCTTTTTGCTTCCGCAAGGAAAACAAAAAGAAAATCGAAGAAATGATCGATATTTAGTAACCCAATGGGCTTTCGATGAATATTCAAGTGTGCCCATGATGCCACTGTGAATATTTCTTCAAATGTTCCGAGCCCTCCTGGTAATGCAATGAAAGCGTCAGCAGTATTGACAATTTCATAGAGCTGTTCAGATATACTCGATACAATGCGCTCATCTCCGTTTGTTTCTCCGATTAAGTGTTCGTCCGCCAAAGGTTTTGGAATGATTCCCAAAACATGACCGCCACCATCCTGAACGGCTTTTGAAATGCTTCCCATCAATCCAAGATTGCCACCGCTATATACTAGGTGCATATTTCGCTCCGCTATGACTCGCCCCAATTCCTTTGCAGCCTTGATGAATTCTGGTTTATTACTAGAATGAGATCGACAGAAACACAAATTCGCTTGATTAGCTGCTGTGAAGTTGCTTCCATTTTCTCTTTCTTATTTGGATATGTATCTGGATGTGTCGAAGAGAGATTTACAAGCTGAATTTATAGAACCTGAAAATGGGTGAGTAATAATTGCAGTAGTATCTGTCAAATGAAAATTATTAGAATAACGTTAAAATAAATCGTGAAAGTCAAAAAGTTTAGATCTTATCGGCGAAAATAAAGAAAAGTACAAAAGAAAAGCAAATCAAAGCAATAATTAAGGCAACAGATTTGTGTACTCAATACGCCACTCGCTAGTATAAATTCATGAGGATGCGTCTCAAGAATTCATTCCTTACTAAGACATCACTCATGATTTATCTTTCATCTTTGCGATCTCCAAACACAATTCCTTCGGTCTTAAAAATGCTCCTTTTGGGCTTTTCCCTACAAAAATAATACACAAAATCAAAAACTCTACAACATGTATACACAAAATATGAAAACAGAAATTACAACAAATTGCATGGGTTGCCTCCCTGCTAGCGCTAAATTTTTCGTCTTCAGCCAGACATGACTGAAATCCATCTGTCAAGGAGGTTTCAGCGTCGTTTTGGATGTCCGATTAAAGACAATCCAATAAGCGTTGCTTTTGAAGGGTCTCTTCCAACGGCAAGGTAGAAGAAAATTTTTTGTCTCATTCAGTGCTTGTGCCACCTTTTTAAACTTTGTCGCTCCAGCAGTACCTGAAAAGAAAGAAAGAAAATCAGGAGGTCTCGTATGGGGCTTGACTTGGAATGGAAGTTCCATTCTGTCAAGCTTCTGAGTGATGACTTGGATCTGTACTCCCCAAAACAGTGATGTTTCGCCTGAATGCTCTGAATCTTTGATACAGTCAGAAATTTGCTCCTCCATTTGCTCTGCTTCTTGCTCCACCTTTTCTTCACAGATGTATTTTAGGATTTCTTCATTTAGCTCTTCATCTGTCATCTGTGAAATACATGCTTCAAAATTATCAACCTGAGGATGTAAAGAAATATCAGATTTTAGGTCTTCATCCTCTAATCTCGGTGAAATGATTGGCTTAGGTAGATCTTCATCAAACATCATTGTAAAACATGCTCCAAGATCTTCATTTTGAGGATTGAAAGTTTGATCCTCCGTTGTTGGCGCAGTTGGTACAAAGAGTCCAGCTTCATCCTCGTCAGAATCTGAATAATAAAAATAAAATCGAGACTTTGCCTGTTCGTGTTCCCGAACTGATACCTCTGGTTGTTGATACTGCTCAACCTCCTCCTCTGTTGAAGTGTCATTGTGAAATGATTGGTGCTCGAAGGCTTCATCAGTGTCATCCGAAAATGATTCTTGAGGTATGCAGCTCTGATTTTCTGTTAATTGTCTCATTTGATCTGTCATCCTCTAAATAGATTCTGATTGTCTCTGAATACTTTCAAGTTGGTTCTGATATGTTTCAAGTATTGCATCCAACTTTTTGTCTCGTTTCTCGAACCAGTCTTTGAGCATGTTCACCAATTGTTCTTCTTCTGATGGTTCTGGCTGTTGGTAAAGATCAAAGGTAGATGGTGGATAAGATGGAATATGTGACTCTGTGAAATGTGATGGCTCATTATACCATAAAGGATTCTAATAGTTCTTCCACCCTGAATTGTAGTTGTATTCGCAATAATCGCTTGGGTGGTTACCATTACATATGTCACATCTCCACATTGAGTTCTGTTGAGCAAATGTAGTATTGCTTGGTTCTGGCATCCAGTGATAATTATTGGGCTATATAACAGACCTCAGAAAACCAGACTGTTGCTCTCAGATGTGGGGTGTATCTTCTTGTAAAGCTCGTAATCTCTCAATCTCCCAGTATTGTTCCATTTTTCAACCACCTGAAAATAAAAGAAAGAAATAAAAATTACAGATAAAAATAAAGAAAATTAGATACAAGTAAATTAGATAGCTTCAAAATTGATAACTCAAGAAATATATGAGTATCCAATACCCAAATATATGAGAACTATGCCATTATGCTCCCATAACATGCACAAGTGTAATATTAGTCTATTCCATATTATCGATGTCCAATCTCGATAATACTATGACTAGGGATTGACCGGTGCATTCACAAGCGTATAACGTAAGCGCACGTATCGTTCAAGTAGTATAAAAATATCAATCCCATGAGGACTTAATTCCTACTGTTGTTATTAATTATTGATACTATTTATTTACATGTATCTAATTGGGGGAGAAGGGAATTGATTGCTTTGGTTGGTTGAATGTGGAATTGCTTAATTAAAAGAAACAAAAGAAAATACTAAGGAAAATAAAAGAAAAGACTCAAAGATCTAGGGTCATGACTCTACACAATATTGTTAAAAGGATGAATTGATTCTCTTATTTATGTGTACTAATTCAGTTTGCTAACCTGGAAAACGAAAATATGAAAAAGTCTCTTTCGATGGTCAGACACAAATACCCAATATAACCCAATTGAACCATAATCCTATGTCAACCACATTACCTGGATTCGTTAAGTTCAAGTTCCAATTATGGCTACCCACGCCCGACAGGTATATTTCTATCCTGTAAGGAAATCTATTAAAGGGTTATCTATCCTCAAGAAAGATCGTGAGTTATTTAGTCTAAGACTGAAACCTAAAATCCCTATGTCTAGTTCATTTTAGATTTACCCTATCAATCCTATTGGTGATCAGGCAACATGAAGCATTAAGACTAAGACTTAATAAACAAACTAAAGAACTACCCATAAAAAGAAAATCAATTATTAAGTATGTGTATTGTGTGTCATCACTTCCCTAGAATAAAAATAAAATGCTGGGAGTTGCAGATCCACTTTTACTATTTATAATTTAGATATCTCCCTTAATATAATACAGAAATTAAACATGATATTACTGACCAGCCATAAAGGCGGTATTCCTTATTAAGTCAAATTAAGTCCGACCAGCCATAAAGACGGTAATAGTATTCGAACATAAACCAGCCATATAGGCGGTAATTACCTGTCACCTAAAGACCATCCATATAGGCGGTGCCACATTATGTCAAATAAATAAAACCAGCCATTAAGGCGGTAATCTTTTATATTTTGAATTATAATTTCCATATTATATTTAAGAGAGATTAATCTGAATTAAAATAATTAAAGCTTCACCTTATCCCCAACGGAAAATTAATTACAAAACATTAAAGGAAGGTAGAAGAAGAGATCTATTATTACTGAAAATTAAAATACATAAATTAATTATACTATTTATATACAAAACTAGATGTTTCCTATAAAATCAGGGAATAATCCAAAGGAAATCTTGAGGAAAATGAGCATCTGAGGCCTTGAATTTATAGGCGAAATTCGGCTACGGGCATCGTGATGCCAGCCTGCTTGGCGTCGCGACGCCAGCTGCAGTAATTTGGTCATACGCATATTGACACGCGGCTGTCGGTGTAATAACATTTCACCACGTGTCGCGCTCTGAGTGGCTGGATGTTCGGTCCAATAGGAATGCGACACGTGGCAGCTTGTGATAGGTGGGAATTTGGGTCCAATTGTGGCTTGACATGTGGCAGCACCTGATTCGTCGTCATTTGGTCCAATGGTTGCTTGACACGTGGCACACACTCGGTTTGGTCCAATCAGATGTTGACACGTGGCGTCCGCTGCACGTTAGCAAATTCGACCAATCAGGTTTTAACACGTGTAACTCGGCACAAGATAGCAGGTCCGGCGCATGCTAGGCGTCGCGACGTGCAGCGTATTGGCGTCGCGACATGCAAAAGACAATTTTGCCCCTGTTGACCCATTTTTGTCTATTTCGGCCTTAAATTGCCTCCAATGCTTTCCAGACTTTTTTTATCTGCAAAATAACAACACAACGCATCAAAATTTCACGAAACTTTAGAAACTATTCAAAATATTAGGCTAAATAAGTGGGAAATAGTGATAGATTTACCACTCATCAGGGATATTTAATGATTAAACCTTCGTGGATTGATACTGTCTCATATCATCTTAATTCGGAACTAATCATATGGACCTTCTATCATTTATACATCTAGGTGATCTAATCACAAATGATAAAAGAGCAATTTCCTTTGTCACATAGTTAATTTGTACAACAACACCATGATCTGTACAAATAGTGATGCTATGAGTCATAATTGTCCAACAATCTCCCACTTGGCCTATAACCAATCACTCAGGTGCCTTACACCAGAAATATATACGGGTGGCTCAAATTTCTGTAAAGAAAACAGCTTTTGTATGCGGATTTAAAAGGTTATTATCTGATGCGATTTTTTTGATCATTACATCACCACGATGTATGATACGAACGAATCAGATTAAAATAGTTTAAAGTACATATCAGATCGTTGATGAGACCGTTAATTCTTTAGCCTGTGTTGTAGCCTAGCTCAGCTGCTAACAGAATTATATTTAATCTAATTAGAATTATTTAGATCCAAGATGCTACTATTGTTGCGACAGTCGCAGCAAAGTTCCGCTTTGTTGTTTATGCGGTAACAGTATCTTGCTTGGAAGATTTCCAGCTCACTGTTCCGTTATTCAAACTTTATAGTACCTTTATTATGACTTACATTTGTTTTTATCGATTTGGAAACTTACAGTAGTGATCCCAGTCACTTTAAGTTCTCCTTCTCCATAATTTAAGACAGCATCCTTAGTTCGTCTAAGATTCTCAAGGATGTTCTTAACATCAATTCAGTGACTTTCACTTGGATTGGCCTGATTGTGACTCTATACGCTCAAAGCATATGAGGCACCAGGTTGCGTACATTTTTCAATGTACGAGTTCTCTGAGAGTGTCAACAACTATTAGATCTACCATAGTAGATCCTTATTCCTAGAATAAAGGTTAAGACTCCCAAGAATTCTACGGAGAAATTTTTTTTTATGAAAGCCAAGCTTTCACCGATTGTATTATGGGAATATCATTTCCAAGAAATGATATATCATCATTATTATGACATTCACTGTCAGTGCGCTCCTACTAACCTCCTTATATAAACAAGAATTATTTTTGTTTTGAATCAAATTATACACCATTATGATTACATCAAAACTATAGTTCCAAGAACCCAATGCTTGCTTCAATCCCTCTATAGATCGAATAACTTACAAACCTTGTTTTCTAGTTTTGGTACGATAAAATCGTCAGGATGTTATAAACATCCTCCAAAAGGTTTCCGTTTAAGGAAAGCGATTTTGACGTTCAGCTGCCATATTTCATAAATGAAACATGCAGCATCAGCAAGCATTATCCAAATGGATTTAACCATAGCAACAGGTAAAAAGTTTTGTCGTAATCAACACAATGTTGATAACGATACCCTTTCGCTACGAGCCAAGCTTAGTACGTTGGTATGTTGCCATCTATGTATGTCTTCCTTGAAGACTTATATAGTACCAATAGGCACAATGCCTTGCGGTACAACAACTAGTGTCCAAATATAGTTGGTATACATGGAATCCATTTTAGACTTCCTGACACTTTGCCATAATAGGGAGTCGATACCTTGTATCACTTCCTCATACGTAGTCAGTTTGTCTTCCTCAATAAGATTGACATCTTTATGAGGTGAGATCAGAAACCCATACCCCAGGTTATTTTCTGACTCTCTCCGATCTACGCGGTTCTTGTGTATTCGAAGATGATTACTGGTACAGTTTCATCCTTGATGAACTGTATGTGTTCCATTAAGGACTCGGTGACTTGAATAATATTACTCCGATTTTCATCGAGTTTTACTATCCTCCCACTTACCACTGCATATCGGTATTCCTCTTAGGAAAACCGCATGGCGAGCAACAATTACATTATTCTCTAGTGAGTTGTATAAGTACTATACTTTGATTACCCTAGGATAACCTACAATTAGGCACTTATCCAATTTGGGTTCTAGTTTGGTATCATCCAAACGTATGCCCAGCATTTCCAAATCTTCTGGAATGAGAAAGCCCGGTTTCTTTCCTGTTCATATCTAATATGAAGTCTGTCTAACAGATTTTTATGGAACCTTATTCAAAATAAGTGTTACACTGTTAATACGTATCCATTGAAGGATAATTGTAGCTCAGAGCGACTCATGATTAACTTTATCATGTCCAACAAAATTCGGTTTCTCACTGTTCGGACACACCGTCAAATTGATGTGTTCCAGGAGGAGTCCTCATTGAAAGAATATTGTACTCTTTCAAGTTTTTGAGAAACTTATTGGTTAAGTATTTTCATCGTGGTCAAACCGTGATGTTTTAATACTTTTGCCGATCTGTTTGTCTCATGTTATATGTTTGAGATTTATTTATATTCAAAATATAAATATTGTTATTCACATCTATTGTGTTTATCTCAATATCATCTTTATTAAATAAAACACTTTAGTGTTCTAGAATATAAAGATATACTCGCAACGAGTTACACTCGATATAGAGATAATATTTCTAGTCAAACTAGTTACATTTTAACAGTTTCCTAATTTAAGTACACACCCGAAGGATAGTTCCTAAATTTAGTTTTCTACGGTTAAAACAGAGACTTTCGTCCCGTTTCCGATTCGAAAATTAATCTCATCTGAAGTCAGTATCCTGCTCAAAGCAGATTCTGTACATCAATTATATATTTATTTATCACTATTTAGTATCTAAAATCTAATTTTAATACTCGTAGTGAAAATTTTTATGACAAACATCTTTGAAGTCAGAGCCTTGCCAGCCTTCCATTCCTTTATGTCTACCTTGTCCATACGGCAGTCACGTTTCAGTGACCCCGTTTGCCATATTTTAGGCAGACATCTTGGGATATGTCATTTATCTTCCTAGAAGATTATAATGATTTTGCCTTTGCTCTTTTTCCACATCCCAGAAGCCTTTGGCCAAGCCTTGGCCTTCTAGAATATGAAGTAAGATGCGCCTTGCGCTAATTGCCGTTTTGCAAACTTTGGCTTTGGCTCCTTAAGCATAGCCATTAACTCTCCAAGAGTTTTCTATTACAATTAATGCTTCTAAGATCTAAGAATAGACCTATGAAGATCCTTCAATTTCAACATCATGGTTTAAAGATCTAATCTTTAGTTATAACGACGAAATTAAGGAGTCATTATGGCAAGCATAAAGGATTAAGCACTAAAGTTATCATCACACGAATCTTCCAAAGATCATGCTCTACTATTTGCTCAACTCCGGGATTAGGCCCAAGATGTTATTTTATCAAATAAAATAACTTCTCGGTTTTCAGGACTATCTTGAAATTTTATTCCCAATTTGAAAATTAAAGTCGTTTAAATTCATTTTCCCTAGGATTATTGTATGATGTTTACTTGCTATTTAGTTGTTTAAATTTTTATCTTACATTGAGGACAATGCAAATTTTAAGTTTGGGGGTGTGTGTATGCTGTTTACTTGCTATTTAGTTGTTTAAATTTTTTGAAAAAAAAAATGGTTTTAGTCTTTGATAGTAAAGTATTTATTTTTTTTACCTCTCTCATTTTTTACTCTTTTTTTTATTTTTTATTTCTTTACTTTTTTATCTTTTATATTTTCTTTTTTTCCTCTCTACTATTATCTCTCTTTATTTTTTTCTTTTTTTTTTCTTTTCTATTATTTCTATTATTTATTTTTATTCTTTCATTTTTTTTCAAAAAACTTGTTGTGATATTTTTATATCGTACCGCAAGTGTACGGTGTCAAGTTTTAGTATAAATCAGTGAAAGAGTGTCAAACCCACAGGGATTGCGTTAACTCGCATTAAGTACTACAATTGATAATCCTAACTTTATTTAGACGATAAATAATCAAGATGTGAATAAATAAATAAATATAAAAATAATAAAATAGGAGGAACTAATACGATAGAGATTCTGGATCATGATTTCACCTAGTTGTTGCCTATGTATTTGTCTTGCCAATTAATCTTCGTTCATTTATATTATTTATAAGTCAAGATCCTAAAATATTCACTCCCTCTCTCGAGTACCGAGTGAAAATATTATCAACTATAGACTTCGATATCTCTATAAAAATCCAATAGTTAATAACTCATTACGATTTGTGATTCTATGTTAACGACTTCAAAGGACTATAGATTCTCTCGAACTCTATAAAATCCTAGGTTATATTCTCTAGATCTATTCAAAATCCCCTCTCTCGAGTGATAGATTCTAAACATTCATCATCTCAAATTGTGGCCAGCAATCAAGAAGCATTAAACTCAAAAGAATAAAAATAAATCAATAAAACTTCATCACAAAATCAGTAATTAAAATTAAGGTTCAAGCATCGGTTATATCATTCTCCAGAATTAAGGAGTTAATTCATGACAAAAGATAAATACAATGATAAACAATTCATGAATCTAATGGAAATCATTAGAGTTTTAAGAAAGAAATAAGAAGATAAAACCCGAATTGAATCTCTTCCTCTCCGGATGTCACCACCTTAATCTCCTCTTGTCGCTCTTCAATCCTCTCCTCGGATCTCTAAAAATATGTGAATCTGTGTTTTGTGCTCTATATTAGCCTCCCTTTGAGTGTTGGATGGACTGTTATATTTATAGTTGAGTTTGGGAGTCTTTGGGTGGCATTAGGATTATTAAAAACCCTAAAAAGTGAATCCTGGAATACGCGTCCCACAGCGCCGCGGCCCTGGTTGAGTGGCGCCACGGCGCCAAAGTCTCGGGAAATTTGTATGGATGCGTGCAACTTGGGGAGGCGCCATGGCGCCCTTACATTGTTTAGCAAATGGCGACATGGCGCCATTTGCATGCAACAGGCGCCTTGGCGCTTGTTGCTTCCAATATAGTGGCGCGAAGGCGCCAATGCATGGAAATTGTGGCGCCTTGGCGCCCTTCTCTCGGGATCTTGGCTGGGTGTGATGAATTTCTCCCATGTTCCTCATGTCTTATGTCCTATGCTTCCGTATGGTCCCAAAACACGTGCAATTGTTCCTAGATCCATGTAATAATGCTCCTACAAATAAAATGCAAAATAAACTATAAATGACATTTAAATATCTCGAAATATAACAAAATAATAAGCTAAATATATTGGAATAAGTGGGTATAAACCACACTTATCAAACACCCCCAAACTTAAGGTTTTGCTAGTCCCGAGCAAAAGATAAAAATAAAAACTGAATTCAAATAAATAATTAAAAATAACTAAATTAACTAAGTCACTTTCGTAGGGATCACAATGCATTTAGCATATGCAACAAGCCTTTAAACCCCTAGGCGGCCCTAGTGGATGAGTTATAGTCTCGTGAGGGCTTACAGCGACGACACCCACAAATGTCATTCACACACAATCATGCAAAAAAATATAAAAATTAACAAAAGATAGTCTCGGTAGTTACACATAAATATATCCTCAAAGAAAGCTTATAAATGATATCAAAGAATCTTCAAAGTACTCAATTGCAACTTAGATCCAAATTCTTTAGTAAATCATCTAAGCTAGACTCACAGTGTGTGTGTGTGTGTGTAAAGGTTCATTCACAGCTCGACTCATGAGTAAGCCAACTTAATGATTTCATTTAGAAATTAGAATCGATGGGTCAAACCAACCTAGATATCTCAATTATGCTCTGTAATTGCTTTATTTTGTGCTCAGTATGGTATGATTTTTTTTTTCTTTTCTTGTCTCTTTTTTCTTTTCTCTTTTTGCACTTTTATTTTTTTAATCAACACACCTACCCTTTAAGGTAGCATTTCTCCTCATGGTGGTCCTAATACTCGCCCATGGGTAGCTTCACGCTTATCGGTTATAGGTGGTTTATTTTCTTTCTTTAGAGACATTTTTCTTTTTAGATATACCATACTTCATAACACTAGCAAATCAAGATAGATATCTAAGCAAACGGTCATTCATCGACATGAAATTTCTTCAACTAGTCATCTTGTCAACTACTTAAGTTTTCACTGCTAAAAACCTATTTTAAGTGCTTACGAAACTACAATAGATCCGTTATTCAAGGCATCAGATAAAAGTAAATCGGGCACTTATCATTTCTAAAATTTCACTCATAAATAAACAATATCATCATAGGATTTATGCTTTACTATCAAAGACTAAAACAAAATTTTTTTATTTTTCAAAAAAAATTTATTCAAAAAAATTTAAACAACTAAATAACAAGTAAACAGCATACACACACCCCTAAACTTAAAATTTGCATTGTCCTCAATGTAAGATAAAAATTTAAAGAACAAGAGTGAGAAACAACACTACCATGCATGGAGTTGATCAGGCTCTTGCTGGTTAGAATTTGGTTTCTCGGGCGTTGTGTGTCTCGTGCTACCTGTAAGAATAACATGCAATTTAATAAATATCACACAATAAAAAAATAAAATTTAAAATAAAAATAAAGAAAATAATTATAAAACAAATGCAAGGGTTGCCTCCCCACTAGCGCTAAGTTTAACGTCTTCAGCCAGACGCAGCCACCCAAATGGTGGTCATGGTGGCTTAAACGTAGTGAACCGGGTAATCTCATCTTTATTCTTCTTTGGTATCCACCGGTTCTTATGACATGAAAAATACAGCTTGGCAGACTGTGGTGATTTATCTATAGATGGTCCCCCAAGATATGTAGATTTCCATTCAATTGGAAATTCTGGACTGCACATTCGGCAAAATTGGCTCGGTTTTCTTTTTAATCTTCCAGAAATTATCTCTAAGTGAGAACTGGCCTTTCTTTTCCTCTTTTTACGGCCCTTTGGGAGTGGTTTCGAGTTTAGCTGCAGAGAATTTTCCTTTATGCATGGCTGCATTATGCTCATAGGCTGTTGAAATACTGATTCAACCTGTCTGGTTTCAACTCCCTTTTCTGTTGTATCTATCCTATGAAAGTCTGCATCACCTTGAGAACTCGGCATGGCTCTGAAAACACTGAAGGTGATTTCTTCATATTGACCTTTCATTATCAATTCACCTTTGTTCTCTTCTTTTGTTACTGTTTCCTCATGAAATACCATTTCCTTTTCTTTACTGCCTAAGTCCAAAGAGGTGTCTTTAAACTCTTTTTTGCTCCTGCAGGTTCTGATTTGACATTGCTCATTGTGGTTGATTTCAATATCACTCGGAAAAACCCATGTCTGTTGATTGGCCATGGAAGAAACTAGCAACCTAATTTGTGCTTCTAAAGATTTCATATTTGCCTCTATATTTCCCATTCGTGTTTCGATATTATCCAGCATTGACTCATTCTTCTCAAACCTCTCTGAAGACGTAGCTACAAACGTTCTCATGAGGTCTTCTAAGGAAGGTTTATGCCCAGCTCTTGGATAATTGAAGCCATGAGGAGGTTGCAAAATGTTCTCCATATCAGCATATAAGAAATTCGGATGATAATAATTAGGCATAAGACTGCCTCTATAGTTGTTGAAGTTCCGATTGTTCACATATTGTACTTGTTCAAATCCGGCTCCTATGTTGGGTAAACACATTCCATTAGCAGAAGCAGCTTCAATAGACGATTGATTTGTCAATATTGCCAGATGAGTCGTGAGGGATGATACTTGAGCTATCAGTGCACTAACAGGATCTGCCATTGCTTCTTTTCAAACTCACATCGTAAGAAAAAAAAATAAAACAAAAAAAAAAAGTAAAATAAAATAAAATAAAAAGAAATAAAAAAAAATTAAAACTTAAGACAAAAATAACGGAAATAAAAAAATAAAATAAAATTCTAAATTAAAGCTAAGATTACTTGGTAGTAGTATTAATGTGAATTAAACAAACAATCCCCGGCAACGGCGCCAAAAACTGTTGTGATATTTTTATATTGTACCGCAAATGTACGGTGTCAAGTTTTAGTATAAATCATTGAAAGAGTGTCGAACCCACAGGGATTGCGTTAACTCGCATTAAGTATTACAATTGATAATCCTAACTTTATTTAGACGATAATTAATCAAGATGTGAATAAATAAATAAATATAAAAATAATAAAATAGGAGGAACTAATACGATAGAGATTCTGGATCCTGATTTCACCTAGCTGTTGCCTATGTATTTGTCATGCCAATTAATCTTCGTTCAGTTATATTATTTATAAGTCAAGATCATAAAATATTCACTCCCTCTCTCGAGTACCGAGTGAAAATATTGTCAACTATAGACTTCGATATCTCTATAAAAATCCAATAGTTAATAACTCATTACGATTTGTGATTCTATGTTAACGACTTCAAAGGACTACAGATTTTCTCAAACTCTATAAAATCATAGGTTATATTCTCTAGATCTATTCAAAATCCCCTCTCTCGAGTGATAGATTCTAAACATTCATCATCTCAAATTGTGGCCAGCAATCAAGAAGCATTAAACTCAAAAGAATAAAAATAAATCAATAAAACTTCATCACAAAATCAGTAAGTAAAATTAAGGTTCAAGCATCGGTTACATCATTCTCCATAATTAAGGAGTTAATTCATGACAAAAGATAAATACAATGATAAACAATTCATGAATCTAATGGAAATCTTTAGAGTTTTAAGAAAGAAATAAGAAGATAAAACCCGAATTGAATCTCTTCCTCTCCGGATGTCACCACCTTAATCTCCTCTTGTCGCTCTTCAATCCTCTCCTTGGATCTCTAAAAATATGTGTTTCTGTGTTTTGTGCTCTGTATTAGCCTCCCTTTGAGTGTTGGATGGACTGTTATATTTATAGTTGAGTCTGGGAGTCTTTGGGTGGCATTAGGATTATTAAAAACCCTAAAAAGTGAATCCCGCAGCACCGCGGCCCTGGTTGAGTGGCGCCACGGTGCCAAAGTCTCGGGAAATTTGTATGGATGCGTGCAACTTGGGGAGGCGCCATGGCGCCCTTACATTGTTTAGCAAATGGCGCCATGGCGCCATTTGCATGCAACAGGCGCCTTGGCGCTTGTTGCTTCTAACATAGTGGCGCCAAGGCGCCAATGCATGGAAATTGTGGCGTCTTGGCGCCCTTCTCTCGGGATCTTGGCTGGGTGTGATGAATTTCTCCCATGTTCCTCCTGTCTTACGTCCTATGCTCCCGTATGGTCCCAAAACACGTGCAATTGTTCCCAGATCCATGTAATAATGCTCCTACAAATAAAATGCAAAATAAACTATAAATGATATTTAAATATCTCGAAATATGACAAAATAATAAGCTAAATATATTGGAATAAGTGGGTACAAACCACACTTATCAATTATATTTTAAACACTAATATTTCAATTTTATCTTGATTTTAATAGTCCAACTATTTAATCAATGATCTCAGGTACTTTTAAATATAATGATTACTATAGTCCAACTACATAATCAACTATAATTTAATTGGTTAAATTCAATTATATTGATTACTATAATCCAATTATAAAATCAACTATTAATTGAAATAGCTTGAATACAGTCCAACTGTTTAATTAAAACAACATTAAATATTAGTCCAACTAATATATTAATTTATTTGACGAAATATGAAATGTGCGCGTATGGCAAGTATCTAAACGAAATTGAAAATCTAATACTTGCCTCCCACTATTTTTCGGCGAGCCTCTAACCATCTGTTGAGTACTCGGGAAACCTTGTTTCCTAGTGGGTTAGGATCCCGTTAAATAACACACAATCTTGACTTTGGCCAACAAATTGTATGATATTTAACTAGGTAGATCTCTGAGATCAATTGGATCCCATCCAATTCCTAGATCCAGTAGGTGGACATCCATGTCCGAAACATATATCTTATATATGCCAATATATCCAATATATTCCCTAACCTTTTTCCTCGGAATCAATTAAGATTTGGCTTTGGCACAACAAACTTAATGATCTCAGTTAACTGGAACCCATTGACTTTGGAAAGCTTCGTAATCAACGTCGATGGACAAGAAGTGATCTTGACTTTGGCCAATAAATCACAACTTGGACAAGACACCGATATGGAACAAAGCCTTCATGATTCAAACACATCTGCGACGGACAAAGGTCTTAACTTTGGCCAACAAACCAATGCGAGTCTTGGATCTTGAGTAAGAATCACTCAATGGAAAGAAAAACGCTTAATATTTTGTGAGGGTTTTTCGCGTAATTGGCAACCAATTAATTATCTTTGTTAAGGGCTCATCATCATACACCCTTAAACATGCATTCTAAACATATAATAAGGCGCGTAAGTAAATATAATAATGATATGCGGATGGATATTTAAACACATTGTTCCTAGAACAAATCTCTCACTTTCCTCTCTCCCGCTAGCACAAGTATTACTTCTACCCGATTATATAACACTTCTAAAGAAACCTCATTTACATTGAGGGGAATAGGTGAGAAGAGAAATACAAAGAGTAAGAAGGTAATAGGCTGGACACGCAGGTCCAATTTAATAAATTCTAAATTTATTATAACAATTTCCAAAATTGCCCCACCCATCTAATATCCATTCGATATCATTATTCATGCATCGCAATCATGTATTCACACAAGAATGTTATCAATCAATCTAATCCAATTAATTAATCTGAATATTAATGACCATCCAATGTTCAAAAAACGATTTGATTTTATGCGAGTCCAACTCGTTTGTGAATAAGTACTCAAAGTACGAATTCTTGAATTAAATTAAACTAGAACATTAAATCCAATTTCATTTGTATTTAATACTAATTCGTTATTTAATTCCAAAATAAATATTACACTTTATTAATGAACCTTTGCGACTTAGATTCCAAATCTAATCGTTACGGGTCTCAAAGCCCGATTAACATCCAATGTCGTCTAATAAAAGTCTAATGGGCTTTCAATTAATTTCTTAAGGCATGGGCTTCGGCAACCAAAGCCCAATCAAGGAATCACCCTATAAGCCTAGAAATCAATTTTGGGCCATTAGGCCCAATTAAACTTTAAAGGCCAATTAGTCATAATTGGATTTATGGATATGGTTTTGGGCCCAATTGGATCCAACCAATTTAGCCTAAACCTAAATTGGTACAACCAAGCCCATTAAGCCCAATTAGAACTTTACAAGCCCAATTCCAAATTTGGCCCAACATAATTAAATTCAAAAATTCCAATTTCACAATTTAATTACTCAAAGTGTAATCCATAATTAATTAACTAAATTAACATTTCCAAAACATCACTTTACATCAACACATATCCAACACATTGAATCAAAAAATCATATCATTTCATGCTCTTTATGTCACGGAAATTAGTGTTTTTACAAATCGATTTCGATTTCAATCCAATTGAATCCTAAATCAAAATTTCCCACATGATTCCAACTCATCCAATGATTAAAATCAAAAAATACCATGACATTAGGGTTCATCACCAATTCGGCCAAGCCAAGTATTTGGAGAAAAAATGATCCAATACAACTTCAATTAAACATATTTAAGCATACTTAATCAAACAATTTCATCAAATCATGCTCAAAATCAATTTACCCAATTTTAACCCTAATCAAGTTTCATGCTCAAATGGCTCAAGATTCTATTGTTGGGTTTCTATTAAATCCCAAGTATCATTTTCAAGCAATGAAACACATGTGAATACACAAAGTAGTATGGCGGAATCATACTCACATTGATCGGATTGGATGCGACGAAGAAAATATTTTTCCTCCTTGTTGATGAAGCTCTCGGCCAAGTTTTCATTTTGGGCTCCTTGGATTCAACCAAGGTCCAAGATTGAGTGTGTGATTCCATGCCCACGGGTGGGTTTCCCTATCACCTTCGTACGACTCCTAAAGCGTGTGCTAGAACTCCGTAATTTTTACCACAAAAATTACTAAGCTTCTTCTCTTTGCTCACGGTTTTGGAGTTCCAAAAGAGGAGAAAAATGGCCTCTTGGCCGAGAGAGTTGAAGAGAATGAGAGAGAGATGAATGAGTTGTGTTAGGTTGATTTTTTGTATCTAATACACTAAAATGAATTTTCAAAATCCATTTACAATTTTTGCTTTCAAAAAGTCAAGGCATTTATGCCAACAACCACCTCCATCAACTATTCACATCACTCAATGAATAATGACTGGTTGTCAATCACTCAAAGTGACAAGACATCCATCACTTAAATGACGATTGATTTGAAGCTTGATGCTACTTGTGGGCCGCACTTGAATTCACAATACGAGTACGCCCGCAAACACTCCCGGGCTCGGGTTCGCTAATTCCAAATTAACAAATTTCCGTCGCGACGTAATTAAATCAAATTTAATTAAATAATTATGCCTAGCAAAATTACTATTCACGTCGCTAACGAATTAATTCTAAATTAACTTGTTTGCCCGAATTAAAATCTAATTTTAATTCCGCGTCGAAATCCAATTTCGTATAATATATCGAATATATTATTTTATCGATTAATTCCAAATTAATCATTTTCTCTCTTTAAATAATATTTTATCCCAGATAAAATATCTCCGTAATTAATCCCAGATTAATTTTCTCTCTCTTCTTATTAATCCCAGATTAATTAAAGTACGAGTCATACTTCATCAGTGAATCTCCAGGGAGCGACCCATGAGATCCCCGGATATGTTGGCAGTAAATACGATTATCGGACTATCCGAATACGTACGTACCTAGTACTACGTTTTTACCGATTTACAAGACAATATTGGCTTCTAGCAAAGCGCCATGCCTACCCAATTCTCCAAAAACATGCTTACATGAATAAACGATCTATATCAGGCGTAGTATACGTAGTATCATGTATGTCGATCCAGTATCGGATGGTCACGTGCAAGGCCTGGGGCTGGAATTGTGTCTGCCATGTACGAAACATATATCAGATGTTTGGCAACTAGTCTCTATAATCGGATATACATGACCTAGTCATAATATCCCGATATCTGCAGCATATAAGGGAACAAGTTCTGTATTCTACGTGATCATCATCTCCACTATAATTGAAGTGATACTTCCATCTTGACATCACACCCAATACACTACGATTCTCAATATACCCAGAAGAGGCATACACAGAACCGGTTAAAGCCCTTCCGACAGTGAAACAGTTAAGGAGAACGCTGAACCAGTGAACCAGAGGAGTTGCGGAGCATCAACCCTTCCGAAAACCACGTACCGCACTTCCGAGAAACGACTTAAGAGTTTATACGTGAGGGCACCCTTTTATTTATTTATCCTTTATTTTTATTTATTTTCTTAATTTATTTCGCATGAGTATTGTGGATTGGTGTATGATATGAAATTCTGATGAATGGAATATGCGTTCTCTCTTGCGGTATATCGGATGGAAACCCGGACGTAAATTCCGTAGCGGAATCTGAATGGATGGTATTGAGATCTGCATTCGTGATACAATACCAGTACCACTTTAGAGACACACATATTTCGTTTCATCCAACCTTGTGTTCGAGCATGATTAGGTCGTTAGTATGTTATTTATTTCTTAAGCATGATTTAGCCGTTAGTACGTTATTTCTTTATGCATGATTTAGTTACTTTCTTTCGCAATAGGAATTTAATTTACGTTTATGTTTAGGTTGTTCTTTATTTTTCGTGTTTGATAATTCAATATGCTCATGAGATTATTGTGTGATATCGTATGTTTGCCGTTTTGATGACTTACTTTTAAAGCATGCAAACTTAACTGTAGGATTTATTTTCATGAATGCCAAATAGATCTAGATTATTCTTGAATACATATGCTGCGTAGATTCAGTTAAGTTATTGCACAAATCATTTCATTATAAGTGGCATAAGTAAGGGACCATTCCGAACCCAACAGTTTGAGGTCTTCCCTTGTGAGGGGTGAGTGCGGCCTTAAATCATTTTCCCGGTTCACACCAGGTGGCGACTCTTTTATTCTCCGGTTTAGTTCCTCGTGGGCTATTCCGTACTCCCGATTAGGCCGCGAACCTAGAAAATCATCTTTAATTTATGTGTCCTACAGTCTGGCGACGCAACTGGGGATAGAGAATCGGCCCCGAAATAATGTCTTGTAGGGATTGTGATTTGTGCTATAGTTAACTGCGTGTATAGTAGGTTGAAAGGGTTTAATTAAAGGCATTATTAAGGCTAGGTGATGGTTTGGTGTCTTCCTTCATTCACTACCTTTATATAAAGAAACACCTGTGAAGGCACCTAGATAATCATCTACTCATAGCTTACTGTGATAGACTAATTTGGAGGACTCGTTGTTTATTCCTATCACCAAGTGATAAGAGCCTAAGAGGCTTGGGTTTTTAAGAGAGTTCGCTCTGCCCTCCCTCTGGGGAATCTACAATGGGAAATCCATTTGGCAGTCGATCACGCACCAAAACTCGTTGCCACGTACCTTAGTGTATAAAAAAGGTTCGCTCACTTGGTCGCTCGGACCCTTGAGTGGGGAGACCTAGTTGTGGGCAACCCTTCGTCGACGAGAGCCTTTCTCTATAACCCTATAAAATCGCATGTGAACTGTAGTTGTAGGACTAATAGAGACTATTCCTTTATGTTTGTGTTTAGGACCATCGTCATTTGGATTCAGTTGGACTTTTTGTCATAAGGTATGGGCTTGTTAGGCCATTTAAACTGGGACGAGTCCGTGCTTTATGGTAATCGGGCCAAAAGCTTCTAAAATGCCTGATGGGTCATTTTCCATTCAGGCCTCTTATCATTTGAAGTCGTTTAGCCATGTTATCGCAAAGTGTAGACCTGTTGGGCCTTTTCAGCTGGGACAAGTTTGCACCGCACAATAGTATGATTGAATGCTTGAAAATGACAATGGGCAGACTTATATATTCCATACATCGCATACATCTCATGCATACATGCATCATGTTAACCCCTATGTCTTAAAAGCCATCATAGATATCTGTTAGGTTAGGAAAAGGGAGTTAGAGCATTCCTTAGGAAAATCTAGTATATCAGTCGGTTCATCGCTAAGTTGACGTCAATATTTGAGCCTATCTTTAAATTACTGAGGAAAGACCAGCTAGTGAAATGGAATGATCAATGTGAATAAGCCTTCGACAAGATTATAGAATATTTGTGAAACATCCTGTTTCGAAACCTCCAAGGCCGGGCAAACCCTTGGTACTGTATCTGGCTATAGAACCCAAAGCGCTGGCGGCAATGATGGTACAAGC
Organism: Zanthoxylum bungeanum; assembly: GCA_019454045.1. Lineage (NCBI taxonomy): Eukaryota > Viridiplantae > Streptophyta > Magnoliopsida > Sapindales > Rutaceae > Zanthoxylum > Zanthoxylum bungeanum. The sequence goes on from SKCR01028138.1 coordinate 21,233, forward strand.
AGATGAGACGGGAGTAGAGCATGCATTCTACTACCTCAGTAAGAAGATGCTTTCGTACGAGCCCCGCTATCAAGAAGTAGAGAATATATGTTTGTCAGTAGTGTGGGCATCCAGAAAACTACATCATTACTTCCAGTCATACAAAATCCAAGTGGTAGCAAAGGAGAATCCTTTGAAGTATCTGCATTCAGTGCCTTCACTAGTTGGGAATTTGGGCTGATGGTTTGTGTTACTGACAGAGTTTGACATCGAGTACCTCACTTCTAAAGTGATCAAATGTCTAGCTGTAGCGGAATTCTTTACATTGCAACCCATTGAAGGGGATCAATACAAGTTTGAATTCCCAGACGAGGAGATCCAGGCAATAACAGACCAAGGATGGAAGATGTACTTCGACGGAGCAGTGAACTGCAAAGGAGCCAGAATTGGAATCATGATAGTAACCCCTGAAGGAGAGACTCTGCCTATGGCCAAGAGGTTGACGTTCAGAGTAACCAATAACATGGCTGAGTATGAGCATGTGCCTTTGGACTGACAGCACTGATATCCTTGAGAGCTAAAAATATAGAAGTCTACGGAAACTCGATGTTAGTAATCCGACTGATGCAAGGAGAATGGGAATTGAAGAAAGAACGATTGAAAGCTTACTTGTTCCAACTCAGGAATCTAGCACAGGCCCTCCCAGACTGTAAGTTACAGCACTTGCTGCGAGAAGAGAATCAGATGGCGGACGCATTGGTAACACTAGTCATAACTTTGGAGAATCTGGAGAAGTTGGTAATGAGACCTCTGGTGTTGACAATGGTAAGCATGCCTATTTACGAGACATATGAGATATTAGAAGTAGAGGTCGATGATGGAAAGGCTTAGTATTACGACATTCAGAGATACCTGGAACACGGAGAATTCCCAGAAGAAGTGAGTAGAAAAGACAGGTTAGCCATTCAGAAGTTAGCTTCTCAGTATGTGAGTCTAAAGAGAGAATTGTACAAGAGACAAGCGAATGGCATTCAGTTGAAGTATTTGAAGAAATAAGACGCTTAGAAGGTAATGGAAGAAGTACATGCCGGTGTATGTGGACCGCACATGAACGGACTAAACTTGTCCCGTAAAATAGTAAGGCAAGGTTTTTACAGGTCAACCATGGAAGCTGACTGCGCGAAGCTGGTAAAGCATTGTCATGATTGCCAGGTGATAAGTACATGAAAATGTACTTTGAAACATCGCTTATTCGGGTTTATTGTTAAATATTTAGTAATATATCTTATATTTTTTTATATAATTTTTATCATTATATTCATTTAGAAAGTGTTCAATATTAAGTTTTATATAATATATTTTTAATAGAATTTTTACCTTAATATTAATTTAAGAAATATTTAATCATTTAAATTTATTTTACCGATTTTTCTTGTTTATTTTGCAGTGAGAAACAACATATAAACCCTAAAGCAGCTGCCACGCGTGAAAAGCAAGAGAGAAGAGGGCCACCGGCCACGTGAACAACAAAGAGGCAGCTCTCTGCCTCTCTCTATGCGCATAGTGGAAAAAAAATATTAGAATAAATCAGAGAGTAGCAGCGCACAAAGAAGAAAGCTAAAGGTGGGGCCGGCTTTGTAAAGGGCAAGAATGATTGAGCCGAATTTGTTGACTAATGAAAGAGGAAAAGATATTGGCGTGGGCCCAGGACTTAATATGCATTAGGTTTTCATCTCATTATAAAAGGCTGTCAGCGTGAATATTGAAGGAGAGCTCCAAGCTGCTTCAAGCAGCCCAAGCTGCGCAATTGTAAAAAAAAGAGGAGAATCTGCCGAGGCCGAGAGAACGTGAAGCAGTGCCAGGAGTTTGAGGCAGAAAACAGAAGCAGCCGAGTGCGTCCAGGAAGAAACAGAAGCTGCCGAATTGAGAAAAGAGAGCAGAGCCGAGAGAGAAGAAATCAGAGTGTAAAGCCGGGATACGGAGCCGTGATGATTCAGAACAACGATTCTCTCCAATCCCGGGTTATTTTTATTTCTCCTATGGGAAACTAATTCCCTAGGCAAAGTTAGAGATGAACTCTTGTGTTGGATTTTTATTATTTGTGTTTTTGATTCCTACGAACCTTTTTATCGTTTAATAAAATTAATGTTTGTTGTTTTCTATTATTTCTCGATTTATTAATCCAGAAATTATATTTTGTCAAATCCCATATAGATCCAGTCACGCTTCTTCTATGTGTGGTTTGCGAATTTAATTGTGACTGGTAAAAGTCGTTTTATGTGTTGGTCTTCTGCTGCAGTATTGCCTGAGGGTATATTGTCGACGTTAGATAGCTCGTAACGATGACTTTTGTGTGCTGTTAACATAGAGAAAATAATCATTAATTACCTTAGAATTTAATAGGCGTAGAATTGAATATATTCCGGTTGTTGGTTTGGGATGTGAAACTCTCAACTGAGTAGTAATAGGAATTAATAACTGAATATAGGAGTTTGATGCAAGAGGGATTCCCAACGCTTTGCTGCTTTTCTCTGCCATTATCGTTTATTACATTTTTTATTATTTTATTTATCTTTATTTTAATTACCAATTTTATCGTTTCATTTATTAAGTTACCGTTAACGTATTTGTTTGAGTGAATTAGTTCTATTGTAACCATCTCTCTGAGGAATCGACACCCCAGCTATACTGCGATAACCGCAAGTCATATTTGGGCGTAATCAAAATTTGGCGCCGTTGCCGGGGAGACGGTTTACAAGCAAAAGGACTAGGTTTGCTTAGTCAATAACGAAGCGGTAGCTTCGTTCCTTTTATTTATTTATTTTTCGTTTATTTATGTTCTTTTAGTAATTTAGTTTTTATTTTTAATTAGCTATTTTTATTTTATTTTATTTTCTAGTCTTTTATTTTAGTATTTATTTTAGTTATTTTATTTTTGTTTTAGTTTTAGTTAGATTTTAAGTTTTAGTTTATTCTTTTTATTTATTTATTTTATTTCTCGTATTATTTGAGCTTCAATTACATGTCTAGACGTAGGGATATATTTGGTAGATTTGTTAGGACTGAAGAAGAAAGCTCAGACTCTGAGAACATATTTGAAAATCCTTTTCTACACCATCCGCGTCTAGCGCACATAACATGAGTGAATACGAAAGACCACCTAGGAGGACTCTTGAAGAGTACCGCCACCCAACTCGCACAGCTACACCTTCATGCATCATGTTTCCTCCTAATGCACCACACATAGACTTTAGGCCTAGAATGATACAATATCTTCCAACTTTTCACGGTTTAGAGAGGGAAAATCCTTACGTGCATATTAGAGAGTTTGAAGAGGTAGTAGCAACCTTCCATGACCGTTTTGGTACTACCGACACAATTAGACTTAAGTTCTTCCCTTTTGCCCTTAAGGATAGAGCTAAGAGCTGGTTTTATTCTTTAAGACCGCGATCAATAGGATCATGGGGCGAAATGACTCATGCGTTCTTTAATAAATATTTCCCACACCACAAGACGAATGCCTTGAAAAGACAAATTTCCACCTTCTCCCAGAGAGACAGTGAGACCCTTTACCAAACGTGGGAGCGGTATAAGGAGTTGTTAGCGAGTTGTCCCCACCATGGATATGCGAGTTGGCGTTTAGTAAGTTATTTCTATGATGGACTGACCTTTAGGGAGCACCAATTCGTTGAGATAATGTGCAATGGTGAGTTCATCCGAAAGGACCCTGATGAGGCACTCAAGTATTTAGATGACCTAGCTAAGAAATCTCATATTTGGACTGGACCCAATGCCGTAGATAACACTGATTTGACACACACTTTTTCTAGCAGAAGCCTACAACACTTGAGAGAAGAGGATAGTCTTAAGGTAAAAATTGAGCTGTTAACTAGACATATAGGAGCCTTAATAGCCAAAGACAGCAAGACAATGCATTCAGAGAATTACAAAGATTGGGCTGATATCACTCACGCCCATTATCCATGCAGCAGCCACTCACGCCATTAGCCTTCACCCATTAGCCCCTGAAGTCAGCCCATGAACACGCCCAAACCATCCCCTGAAGTCAGCCCCTGAACACACCCAAACCAGCCCCTGAATTCAGCCCCGAAAACACGCCCGAATGCCCCTAAAAACTACCTCTGAGACACACCTAAATGCCCCTGAAAACTGCCTCTGAAGCACACGCCTAAATACCCCTGAAAAATGCCTCTGATACATGCCCAATGAGTCCATTCACACCCATCACCTTCCAAATTAAACAAAAACACATATTAAACACATGCTAAAATCAATACAAATCACATTCCCTAATTAAAAGATACAAATCAAACCTCATCAAACGATTTCCTAATTTGAATAAATTACATACCTAAATAAAACAAATCAAATATATCATCTTCCGAATCAAATCAAATCATATCTAATCACTTCCCTAATTAAAAGATTTTTCCCTATCACACACTAATTAAAAATATCTCCCATAATTACACAAATGCTTTCCCTTTTCACACAAGGTAAACCCCAACCCTTTACCTGTAAAAAGAAGCATAAAATGAACCTTGAAACCCCTAGCTCATTCTCACAAAAAACACAAAGAAAATAAGCATGCCCATTCACACCCCTCTCAACACCACTCACACATAAACCCTCCACAAGCCAATACATATCACGTATCAACACACAGTCCCTTCACGCCTAAAGCCTCTTAAATTGCTCTCCATTGCCACAACTCATCACCTCCCTACAACCCTTAAACTGCCACTCACTTCACGCCATTAGCAACCCTTCAAACGCATATTCACCCCTCTGACCAGCCTGCCTTTAGCGTATAATCATACTCCCTAATCAGCCTCAACTTCATGTCATCAGCCCTCACAACTGCCCCTGAACTATACCCTCTGACCACCAAAATAGCCCCCAACCACCGAAAATAGTCCCTAACCACCGAAAACAACCCCTGAAAACACAACCCCTAAGCCACCAAAACTGCCTCTAAATATTATCCCTGAAGCCACAAAAAATAGCCCCTGAAAACGCAGCCCCCGACCACCGAAACTGCCTCTGAAAATTACCCCTGAAGCCATCGAAACTGCCTCTGAAAATTACCCTGAAGCCACCGAAAATAGCCCATGTACTACACCTTAAGTCACTAAAAAACAAAACAGCATCCCAAACAGCGAAACATCGAAGGAGAATGTTGAACCAATGAATCGGAGGAGTTACGGAGCATCAACCCTTCCGACAACCACATACCGCACTTGCGAGAGAAAACTTAAGAGGTTAGACCTGAGGGCACCCTTTTCATTTATTTATCCTTTATTTTTATTTATTTTCTTACTTTATTTCGCATGAGTATTGTGGATTGCTGTATTATATGAATTTCGGATTAATGGAATATGTGTTCTCTCTTGCGGTATATCGAATGGAAACACGGACGTAAATTCTATAGCCGAATCCGAATGGACGGTATTGCGGTCTGCAGTCGTGATACAATACCAGTACCACTTGAGAGACACACATATTTTGTTTCATCTAACCTTGTGTTCGAGCATGATTAGGTCGTTAGTATGTTATTTAATTCTTAAGCATGATTTAGTCGTTAGTACGTTATTTCTTTATGCATGATTTAGTTAATTTCTTTCGCAATAGGACTTTAATTTACGTTTATGTTTAGGTTGTTATTTATTTTTGTGTTTGATAATTCAACATGCTCATGAGATTATTGTGTGATATCGTATGTTTGCCGTTATGATGACTTACTTTTAAAGCATGCAAAATTAGCTCTAGGATTTATTTTCATGAATGCGAACTAGATCTAGGTTATTCTTGAATGCATATGCTGCGTAGATTCGGTTAAGTTATTGCATAATTCATTTCATTACAAGTGACATAAGTAAGGGACCATTACGAACCCAGCAGTTTGAGGTCTTCCCTTGCGAGTGGTGAGTGCGGCCTTAAATCATTTTCTCGATTCACACCGTCTCCCGACTTGGCCGCAAGCCTAGAATAGCATCATCAATTTCCGTGTCCTACAATAATCAATTATGTAATTGGTGTTTGGAAATGTTGATTTAAATAATTAATTATGGCTAATACACTTTAGTTAATTAAATTGTGATATATGGAATATTGGAATTTAATTAATTAGGCTTAATTTGGAATCGGGCTATTAATGTTATATTTAGGCTTAATGGGCTTGGTTGGTGTAGGCACTGCATTTTTGCATATAAGTCCCGATGATGAGTTTCACATGGAGACCCTACCTCTTTAAGTTGTGGAAGTTGCGGGAAACGGACTTCGGAAGGGAAGAGTCAAAAATCGACACCTTGTTGGATTTAATTCGTTTGCATAGCTTCAGGTTTGCTTGTTAGGTCTCTATTTTAAACATATCCTTGGCCCAAACCCCTGCAAGTCACGCACCAAGCCCACACACCACCAAGCCAAACACCAAGCCCACCAAAATGATCCAAACCCACGCCTAAATGGACCAAACCCCACGCCAATGCCTTCCAAAATAACAAAATCCCACATTAAATAATGCTAAAATCAAGACAATTCACCTTCCCCAAATTAAAAGATTCAAATCAAATCTCATCAAACACTTTCCTAATTCAATTAAATCATATCCCTAATTAAAAGAGATCAAATCGAATCAAATCGAATCGCATCCCTAATTAATTAAACTTTTGCTTATAGCACACTAATTAGAAGATATCCCCATAATTACACAAAATCCTTTCCCTATTCGCATAAGGATAACCCCAATCTTTGCATATAAAAAGAAACCAAAACCAACTCTTCACACCCTAGTTGATTCACGCCAAAAGCATCCAAAAATCCCCTCCTTATCGAGAACAAGCATCTAAAAAAAACACCATTCCAATGCCGTTCATCCACTGCCGCACATAGCCTTCATCCATTTCCGCACATAAGCCTCACATTTACCACAACTCACAGCCCAAACTGCCTCCCAAAATCACCAAATAAACTGCCCCAAACCAATCTCAAAATCACCGAATAAACTGCCCCAAACCAGTCCCAAAATTACCGGGGAAACTACCCTAAACTGCCCCCAAAATCACCGAATAAACAGCTCCTGAACCGCACCTTCTGACCACGGAAAATTACTCCCACACTGCACCTTTTGACCACCAAAAACTGTCCAGAAACTGCATCATCATCACCACAAACAGCAAACCAAAACTGTCCAAGTAAACCCATAAACCGTAAGCCAAAACTGTCCGGTAAAACCAGGAAACCATAAAACCAAAATAGTCCCTAATTATCGTAAAACAGTGACCAGAAAATACAGCAAAAAAAACGGTGAAATAGAATAAAATAGCAGCCCATAATTGTGAAACAGCGAAGGAAAATAATGAACCAGTGAACCGGAGGAGTTGCGGGGCATCAACCTGTTGGGTTTTTCTAAGCATCCTGAAGATCAAATCAAGCAATGAAAATACATGTGAATACACAAAGAAGTATGGCGGAATCATACTCATATTGATCGGATTGGATGCGACGAAGAAAATCTTTTCCTCCAAGGTTGAAAAAGCTCTCGGCCATGGGTGATTTTGGACTCCATCTTCATCTTCAAGCTCCAAGCTTTGGAATGGATTCCATGCTCATGGGAAAGGTTTCCCTATCACCTTTGTATAAACTCTAAAGTGTACTAGAAGGAATGAGCAAAAGTTTTGTGTTCGTCGCATCCAAGCCGATCAATGTAAGTATGATTCCGCCATACTTCTTTGTTGTATTCACACATGATTTCATAGCTTGAATTGATCTTGGGACTAACCTAGAAACCCAACAAGTAGGTAAGGCCTTTGTAAGCGTGTCTGATATGTTGTCTTGTCCTTGAACCTTCAAGACCACTATGTCTTTTCGTTCAATTATCTCTCTAATTTCGAGGTATTTCCTTTTCACGTGTTTAGACTTAGAATTCGCCCACGGCTCCTTAGCCTACGCGATGACTTTCTTATTATCACAGTATAATGGGATCGACTCCGCAATACTAGGCACAATGCCAAGTTTTGTGATAAAATTTATAGTCTAAATAGCTTCTTTAGTAGCTTCTGAAGCCGCTGTAAATTCTGCCTCAGTAGTTGAATCAGGTATTGAGCCTTTCTTTGAACAACGCCAACTAACAGCACCACTGTTAAGGGTAAATATATATCTTGATGTAGATTTTCTATTATTTAGATCTCCTTGGAAGCCAGAGTCTGTATAAACCTTAACTCATAGCTGATTTTCTCCATATTTCATAAACTTATCCCTGGTGTCTTTTAAGATTTTTAGGATATGTTTCACGACTATCCAATGATCAATCATGTCCAATCGCTCATAGTTTTCTGACCATCAGTACACAGTTTTCAGATTCTCATTACACAGATCTCAGACTTTCAGAACATAGTTTTCAGAACTTGGATTTTTGGAAAATAGTTTTCTAAAAAACTAGATATTCAGTAATAGTTTTCAGAAACTAGTGTTTTAAAAGCAGTTTTCTGAAATATAAAGTCTCGAAAATATAAGTTTTCATAAAGAGATGGTTTGAAAATATGGTTTTAAAACTAAAAGATTTTATCAGTTTTCAGTCATTGTCCACTCACTTAGATCATTTAGCGATCTAACTCCCCTCCAGTTTTATGTGTTTTGTAGGGATTTCCATGAGGACAAGCTCGGGAGAACGGATACTGATGCAGTCACCAGGGATGAGTCCACCAGTATTGAGTCTCAAGCATAAGAGTCCAGTCCAAGGTCAAAGTGGTTGTTTGCATTTCATTAGTGTCATACAAGTCCGTATAATTCACCATTAAAGAGTTAGAAGAAAATGGTATTGTGAATATTCAGTTATTTAAATTAAAAGCATTTACATTGTTCAGTTGAGTTTGTGGTTTTTATATATGTCATTACATATGAATAGCTTAGAACACAATTAGAAATTCAGAAACTTATGGGGTTAGCACCGCTATCCCCTGCGGGTAGCATCTCCAGATCGGGGATTTTACACATCTTTATCGTTCTTTCCATTCATTTTTCAATATTATCCCGAGAAGAGACTAAGTTAATTTTTTTAATCTCTATTACATAAATAAAATGATAACAAAATTAACAAATTAATGGCCCAAAGTATTGTCAACCTTAGGTGAGTTGCTCAAACTCATGAGGCTGATCCGAACCAAAAAAGGGTTAACATTTGAATCTCTATCTAAATAAACAAGGTTTAAGCCGCGAAACCATCTCCTTGTGACCTACACATGCGGTTCACCTGTACTAATTTGGTCACCGCACCCCTCCAATGATTGAACACCACAAAATGGGCAAAAGTAATCCCTCAAAGTCATCCTCTTTAAAACAAAAAAAAAATTCCGTCTTTTCATCTGGGTCAGTTGCAAAAATGAATTTTTTTGGGCTAATTGAAAGCCCTCGTAGTGTTGCAATTTTCAAAAGCATGATAACCAGAAAGCCTAGATCTTGCTGCTTCTTGTTTAATACCAGTAGAAGTGCAGTAACAAGTTGTAAACTTGAAGTAGAGCCGCCAGCAAACGCAATCTCAACCTCACAATCGACCTCAAGTGCCCAAAAATTGATTTACTCCTATGATGATATCAACTTTGATTTGGGTATCTATGGCGTTCTTATGGGGAAACTGATTAAATTTGGCCAATCCATGTCGCCTCTTTCGCTTTATCAGAATGATGTTGTTGCTTTAGGTGATCCTGACCTGTCTATTTTGAATTCTCTCGTAGTTTTCTTTTGTGAGCTAGGGAATTTAGAGTATGCAATTAGATATTTTGATAGAATTATTTCAATGAATTTTGTTCCTATTAAACCTGCATGTGTTTCTATTCTCCGAGGTTTATTTGCAGAAGAAAAGTTTCTGGAGGCCTTTCATTATTTCATTAAAATTTGCAATGGTGGTGTAGATTTGGATGGTTGGTCTTATAATTTTTTGGTTGATGGGTTGTGTTATAAGGCGTATTTAAATGAAGTTATGGATGTTTTTGATATAATGCGTAAGAGAAAAGGGTTGTAGCCTACATTTCATCAGTACAATTTATTGTTTTGTGGTCTTTGTAAGAGAGAACGGATTGCGGAGGCTGAGTCGTGTGCTAGAGAAATGGAGTCACAAGGTTTCATTTTGGATAAGGTGATGTATACTTATTTGATTAATGGGTATTGCAGACATAAGAAGATGAAAATGGCAATGCGACTTTCTTTCAGAATGCTAAAGACAGGTTGTGAGACAGATACATATACTTGTAACACATTGATTCATGGCTTTTTAAAGATGGGTTTGTTTGATAATGGATGTGTGCTGTACAAACAAATGGGTGACTGGGGATTGCAGCCAGATGTAGTGACTAATCATATTATGATCAGTAATCATTGCAAGGTAGGGAAGTAGATGCTGCTCTGATGCTTTTGAATAACATGGCAAGTAGCAATTTAGCTCCTAATGTTCACTGTTACACAGTTTTGATTGATGCTCTTTACAAGCAAAATAAGCTAGGGGGCGTAGATGAGTTGTACAAAAAAATGTTGGCCAATGGTGTTGCTCCTGACCATATGCTATCTTTCATCCTCTTGAAGCGTTGCCCTAAGGGGAAGGAGCTTCAGCTTGCTCTGATGTTGTTGCATGAATTTGCTAGGACTGGATGTGGTATTGATCATTTGATTCTCTCAAAGTCGGCTACTCTAAATCATACTGGGGATTTGATTAAAGAGATTGAACTTCTGCTTGGAGAAATAGTGAAAAGTAACCCAAATCTTGCTAACGTAGCTTTTGGAATTTATATCGGTGCGTTGTGCAAGAGAGGAAAAATTGAAGAAGCTTTCCTTTGCTTGTCACAATTGGTTAGTTTTGGATGTAAACCTTTGTCTTTTACTTGTCACATTTTGATAGAGTGCCTCCACCAGGAAGGTTTTTGCAGGAAGGCCAAAGCCATAATTGAATTTATGCAAGATATTGGTATGGTTGCCGATATGGAAACTTATATGTTAATAGTAGAGGGAAATTGTGAATTAGGCAATCTAGATTTAGCATTGGACATTTTGTACCAAATGAAGGCGAGAGGATGAAAACCTGGTATTGCGATTTATGATGCAATTATTGGTTGTTTATGCAAAAAGAAAAAGATACTTAAAGCAGAAAATATGTTTGTGAGGATGTTGGAGGCTGTTGTAAATCCCGATGATGTTGTCTTTACAATAATGATCAAAGGCTACCTTCAGAATCGAAAACGTGCCGAAGCTTGTGAACTTTTTGCAATGTTGTAAAAAAACGTTAGGCGCTAGTCGGGCGGTTTTAGAATTTAGCCTTTTTTTTCCTTTTCTATTTTGTTTCGAATGTTTTTTTGGTTTATTTCTAAGCCCTTTGTAAACAATGGAAGTGGAAGCGATAAGGTGGTTCGTCTATGTACTCCAATGATATTATTATTGCGCACCATTAGGTAAGAAGATTAGGGTTATTTTGATATAGGTAGTTTAGTGTTTAGATTGTTTTAAGCATGGTTTCATAGCCAAGCTCACGACTATAAGCCAAGAGTAAATCAAAGAAAAAAAGCAACAAAATCATTTTTTGTTTTCTTCAGCTTTTCCTTTTCATGGCAACCACAGAAAAACAAAATGAAAAAAAATCAAAATTAATTAATTTTCACTTGGTAAATCTTTGATAAATCAATTTGCAATTCAAAGAAATTGAATTTCCATAATTTTCCGAATTGTCTCTAAACTTTCAAGAATTTATAATTTGGTCATTTTTTGGTCAAAATATGTCAAGATCAAACCCAAAAATTCTCAAATTTAATATACATTATATATACATCAAATCAAAATACATATATGAAAAGCCCCAAATTTGGTGAAGGTTATGAACCCTGATTTTATAATTTCACAAATTAACAAAATTAACACCAAATTAATAAATTCAATACTTTAATTCAATTCCCACAACACCAAACAAGTCTCACCATCATGAAATAACTCAAGAAAATTTTAGGTCACTTATGAGTGCCTAATTAACTCTAGAATGACAACTTCCTTCAAATGGCAAAAAGAAAGCTTAAAGAACAATTTTAAGCATTCTTAATTAATATACATGCTTTGATATTTCAATCAAGCTCCCAATCATCAAAATACAAGAAAGTAGAGAACAAATTATGCTACACATGTTGAAGCCTAGTATGATAGAAACAATTTTCATGAAGGAAAAAGTAAGAAAGCATTTACTAAAATATTGATTTTCAAAGAATTCTTTCTTTCATTCTCATTTTTCTCTCTTTCTCTCTTTAAATTTGATTTTTAGGATTCTTGAATTAATGAAACATAAAAGAAAACAAAGCTTTATATATTTTTTGCAATTTTCTGAGAATTTGAAAAAAAAAATTAATAGCCAAGTAATTTGTTTTTTCAATTTAAATTAAAAGGATAATGATTTAATTATTTGTGGTATAAATTCATTAAATATTTTAATGTTTATCACAAAAAAATCAATTAAATCATGCCAATTTATCCAATAAAGATTGGCCACTTTATCCAATTAAAAAAATACCATTTATCTTACTTTAAAAAAGTAAAAGATATTTATCATTTAATTAATTTAATTATTCAACATTAGAATAATCAAACAATTAAATACAAGTATCTTAAATATATGTATTATATTTATATTAAATAATCAAAATACATATATTAATAAAAAAATGTCAAATATCACAATTCGACATTTAATAAATGGCTGAAATATCTCAAACATATGTATCTTCATTTAACCATTAAACGCCCTTTAAATAATCAGTATTATTTATAAAGTTGCCCTACTGCCCTACGAGTATATCTCATTAGTGAGACTCTATAGGTTCAGGCATATCCGTCACGAAATCTAATATCATATCCATAATCTACCCACCCGTAAATTATGACGAACACGGATAAAATCTCGGAACCATGCAGGTCGAGGTCATTGCATACGTATAATTCTTCCATCATAGGTATTCGGATTATCCCATAGAGAGATATATATATATAAATGTCAAATCTCTTTAGGTATAATCCCGTCAACGATTCTATTAGAAGTATATTAAATAACACTTAGAATAAATTTCTACAGTATGCCACGGGCCCATAGATTTAACAGATTGCTAATTCCATAAATAGATATTTATGCTCTGTACATAGATGTGATAGATCCTATCTTAATACACACAAGATATCTTGAGGATCAGTCCACACTCAATGAACAAGCAGAGGTCTGATCCAAATAGATCAGTGACGTGACTGCCATCAAAGTGTGGAGGATACCTCACATATCCACAGTGGTATATCAAATTGAAGGATAACTATGCTTACTCAAACCGAGAAGATTCTTATTGACGTTGGTGTACCATCCATTAAGAATCTTCGGTGAGTCATTCAGTGTTTATCTGATATAAATACCTACGTGTCTATATGAATCTCTCGAGACTTGTGGTTCATTGAGAAACCATTAGAATCCAACATTCCAATAAACGACACGTACCAGTCTCAGCGGGTTTACTTTCTGACCAAGTAATTGTAAACCTTGACCAGGAACAGTTAAAAAATAATACTATTATGATACTACTCAATGTCAATTGCGACGATTTTGCAACTGTATCATAACCAATCACTTTATGGTCATTTACATATTTACCATATAATAAAATAATTTATATTATAGAAACTGTTTATTTTATTCATTAATAAAATATATACAAAAGTATTTATAGGGAAATACATAAAACAATTGGCGCTCAGAGCACCAACTCTAACAAAATATCCCACTTGCTCTAGTGCCAATATTGATTGTATCTAATACCCAATGACTCCACATGCTTATTAAATAACTTTGGAGGTATGACCTTCGTGAGTGGGTCTACTACATTATCTTCACTGGGAACGTTTCACATGGTAATGTCACCTCTGTTGGACATTATGACCCATAGCGTCACTATTTGCATATATCATTGTGTTGTTGTAGCAAATTAACTATGTGACAAAGAAATTGCACTCTCATCATTTGTGATTAGATCACCATAGATATATAAATGAAGAGAGGTCCCTATGATTAGTACCTGGACTGAGAATGATATGAGACAGTATCAGTCCCCGAAGGTTTAATCATTAAATATCCCTAGCCGTAGTATTATCGAGACTGGACATCGATAATGCGGAATAGGCTAGTATTGCACTTGTGCGCGTTTGTGAGGGCACAACGGCATAGTTCTCATATATATAAGTATTGGATACTTATGCAAGTGCGATAGGAGGTCGTGTTTCACCGACGGTACGGGAAACAGCTTCGCTCTGGATAGACCCCTCGGAATCCCATTGGTATTATGACTATGTGTCTATGGGAGGCCGAAATCAAGGTAGGTGTGTATGGTCTTAACCTGAGACTTACATCGCTAATACTTACGATAATCGATAGACTTTGGTCTTGGTGGTAGGGGACTTTAAACGGGTTCTGAGTACACCACTTCTGGGTTTATCAGAGAGTCGTAGAGTATTGGGTGTGATGTCAAGACGGAAGTATCACTTCAGTCATATTGGAGATGATGTCACGCAGGATACGGTATTAGTGCTCTTAAGTGCTGCGCGGCCATCGGGATATTATGACAAGGTCATGTATATCCGATTATAGAGACTAGTTACCAAACATCCGACATGTGCTTCGTACGGGGCAGACACTTATCCAGCCCCAGGCCTAGCACGTGACTATCCGATACTGGGCTGATATGCACAATACAATTGTATACTACGCTTGATACAGATCTTAAATATTCTTATAAGAATATGTCCCGAGAATTAGGTAGACTTGGTGCTTTGCTATAAGCCAACCTTGTCTCGTAAATCGGTAGAACGTAGTACTTGGTACGTACGTGATTCGGATACTCGACGACCGTATTTACTGCCAACTTATCCGGAGATCTCATGGGTCGCTTCCCGATAATCCACCGATGACGCACAACTTGCACTCTTGAATAATCTGGGATTATATAGATGAGAGAGAAAATTAATCTAGGATTAATTACGGAGATATTTTATCTAGGATAAAATATCGTCTAGAGAGAGATAACGATTAATTTGGAATTAATCGGTAAATTAATATATTCGATATATTAAACGAAATTAGATTTCGACGCGGAATTA
Organism: Zanthoxylum bungeanum; assembly: GCA_019454045.1. NCBI lineage: Eukaryota > Viridiplantae > Streptophyta > Magnoliopsida > Sapindales > Rutaceae > Zanthoxylum > Zanthoxylum bungeanum. The sequence goes on from SKCR01028138.1 coordinate 36,386, forward strand.
AAATTAGATTTTAATTCGGGCAAACGAGTTAATTTAGAATTAATTCGTTAGCGACGTAAATAATAATTTCGCTAGGCGCAATTATTTATTTAAATTCGATTTAATTAACGTCGCGACGTAAGTTCGGTATTTCGGAAATATCGAACCCGAACGCGTGAGTGCACGTGGGCCCACTTTCATTTGGAAACGTGTGGGGCCCACATGACACATGTCATATTATGCATTATTTAATTCTAATGCATTGCATGGAGATAGTGTACAATGCACTCAATGGTTTTGCATGGAAATTGAGTGTTTGACACTCTAAGCCATTGCATGATTTGTGTCATAAGTTTATTATTAATTTAATAAATATTATGGCATAAATATAAATTGATTTTTTGTAACAAAATTCTTTTTAACTCTCTCATCTCTCTCACGCCAAAACAGTGGCTGTTCTTCACTGGTTTTGAACCAGTTTGGGCGTGAAAAATAGGGAAGCAAGAGTGGATTTTCATGGTGAAAATTCAAGTGCTAGCACACTTACAAGTCTTGCGAAGGTGGTAGGGAGGTTCGACCATGAGCCGGGATCCATCCAACGAAGCTAGGAGCTGCGTTTCTCATTTCAAAATTCTGTTTTTGGAGGCAGTGGACTGCATGCAGTAAGCTTACATGGCAGTGCGTTTTTTGGGTTCATTTGTCTTCAAATCGACTCTACCAACCAATGTAAGTATTCCGCTATCTTCGTTGGTGTATTCACGCATTATTTCATGTCTTGTTTGATCATGGGACCTTTAGAAAAACTCAACAACCTCGTGACACAATCTCTCGAATGATGTGATACTTTCATTCCACATGCTTCGAATTTTGATGCACCGTCGGTTCATTTGCTTGCACAATGGCACTAGTATTATCACAGTATAAAGAAATCAGATTCTTGATACTTGGGACAACTCCCAGTTCTGTGATAAACTTCTTAAGCCAAACATCTTCTTTTACAACTTCAGAAGCAACAATATATTCACCTCTGTAGTGGAATCGACTGTAGACTCATGTTTGGAACTTTTCCCACAAACCTCACCTCCGTTAAGAGTAAATACGAATCCTACTGTAATCCTTCTATCTTTGGAATCTGATTGGAAATCAGAATCCGTATGCCCATTAAGCTGCAGTTCATTTCCTCCATAAAAGATAAACTTATCCTTAGTATCTTTAAGATACTTAAGATATGTTTAAAAACCATCTAATGGTCATTTCCTGGATTGAACTGATATCTACTGGTTACACTAACCGGGTAGCTAATGTCAGGGCTCGTATATAACATGACATACATTATGCTACCAAACCATGAAGCATAAGGCTAATTAGACATTCTAATCTTCTCATCTTCTATTTATGGACACATTTTCTTCGTAAGATGAATGCCATGTCTGAACAGTTTATTTACCATCTTACAGTTAGCAAAATTATACCATTATAAGATCTTATTTATGTACGTCGATTAGGATAACCCAAAAAGATTCATTTATCTATCCCTATAGAGCTTTATACCTAATATATAAGACGTTTCACCCAGGTATTTCATAGAGAAATTTTTACAGAGGTAAGCTTTTACGTTTTGCATCATTCCTACTATTGGGGCAGTTGTGGAACCCCTAGAGTCAGATCGGTGCCCCGGGCAGCGAAAATGGGTCTAACCCATGGATATCAAGTATGGGTGTAATTTTAAATGATTTAATGAAATATTATACTCCATTATGAGTGTATAAGAAAAATCGGGACTGAATCGGAGTTTAGAAACTCTAGAATGAGAGAAAATAAAATCAGAGCGCGTAGTACGAACTGTACGCGCTACAGTGCGCGCACGCACTATTCGTGCTACAGTGCGCAGGAGCACTGTGCCCACCTAGGTCAGTTTCAGTTTCTTTTTTTTTTTCAATTTACAAATGCTTCAACTCACTTTCCAGTGGGCTAAAGCAATTAAGGTATTTTACCCTAATTGTTTCCGGTCTTCCCTAAACACTTCAAAAATACCTAAAATTAATTTTTAATTTCAAAACCAACATTGACACATGTTATAGAATAAAAATCAAGTTTTTCAAAATATCAAATATTTTTACAAAGATATAAATTTATTCTAAATACGCATTTACGTAACTTTTGAATTCATTACATAAACCAAATTAGAATCCCATAAGAAATGTCTCATGATTAATTATAGGTCACCCAAAGGTGTTCAAGTGATTCTAGAACTCTAAGCTTTAATATAGAGTTCCAAACTCTAAATAATTGTTCCATGTCCAACATGAATATTTTGACCTAATTACAAGCATATTGTGTTTATACTTAAAAGCATCCTAACACAATTTATTAGCCTTATTTCAATAATAAGCTATGTGATCATGCATCTAATACAAAAATAAATATAGCTTAGGAGAAGATCAAACATTACCTAATAAGCTTGATGTAAGATCCAATCTACTTCTCATTTGTTGAAATTATTGGACAACCTCCAAGGTGTGCAAGCTCGACTTCAAGATCCAATCTCGATTTCCAACACAAGCAAGCTTCACTTCAAGATCTAATCTTGATTTTCTTTAATGAAATGTTTTAGAGACCTCACAAGCTTCTCTAAACACTTCTATAACTTATGCTAATTTCTCTAAGAATTTCCTTGTATTTGAACTTGTCATTAAAACATTCCTAAAGCTTGATATTTATAGCAAAACTTAGGTAATTTGTAATTAATAAAAGTTGATTACAACTTTTAAGTGGGCTTAATTCAATTTTTCCAACTATGTATAATTAGGTGTGACTAATCTCCATTGTCTCCCACTTTAATTTAGTCCAATTAAATCAAGCCTAGGATTATGAAATAGATTAGTTAAATGTTTGCCACATTGATTTAATCCAATTAAATCAAGCCAAAACCACATATTATTACATAGTCACAATTACTATAATAACCTCAAATGGTAGAGATAATTATGATTTTACAATTAATCCCTTGTGTACTTATTGAATTAATCCAATTAATTCAATTAGGTCAAAGTAATAATCAATATTATCCAATAACACTTGATTATCTTAATTGATAATTATAATATCGAATATTATCTTTTATCATAAATAATCGGCTACCCAAGTACTCAACGAGTACACTTCATATTGGGACACTCTATATTCAGACACATTCCTCATATAAGTCTAGCTAATATGTATGCAATTCGGCCACCTCCGAATTCGCGAAGAACTCTGATTATCCATTTAAGGAAAGCGATTTTGATGTTCACCTGCCATATTTCATAAATGAAACATCCAACATTAGCAAGCATTATCCGAATGGATTTAATCATGACAACGGATAAAGGTTTTCTCATAATCGACACCATGTTGATGACGATACCCTTTCGCTACAAGCCTAGCTTTGTATGTTTGTCTTCCTTGAAGACTCATTTAGTACTATTAGGCACAATGCCGTCCAATACTTCAACCAGTGTCCAAACTTGGTTGGTATACATGGAATCCATTTCAGACTTCATGACACTTTGCCATAAAAGGGAGTCGATACCTTGTACTACTTCCTCATACGTAGCCGGTTTGTCTTCCTCAATAAGATTGACATCGTCATGAGGTGAGATCAGAAACCCATACCTCCCTGGTTATTTTCTGACTCTCCCCAACTTACGCGGTTCTTGTGTATTCGAAGATTGTGATACAGTTTCATCCCTGATGAACTGTTTGTGTTCCATTAAGGAATCAGTACTTGGAATAGTATTACTCCGATTTTCATCGAGTTTTACTTTCCTCCCACTTACCATTGCATATTGGAATTACTCTTAGGAATACCATATGGAGAGAAACAATTACATTGTTCTCTTATGAGTTGTATAAGTACTATACTTTGGTTTCCCTAATATGAAATTTTTTTAACAGATTTTTTATGGAACCTTATTCAAAATAAGTATTGCATTGTTTAATGTGTATCCTCATAAGGAAATCGGTAGCTCAGAGTGACTCATCATAAACCTTACCGTGTCCAACAAAGTTTGGTTTCTATGTTCAGACACACCGTCAAATTGAGGTGTCTCGAGAGGAGTCCATTTTGAAATAATACCATACTCTTTCAAGTATGTTGGGTTTCTAAGGTGTTCCCAAGATCAATTTAAGCATAAAATGTTGTGAATACACAATGGAGAAAAGCGGAAATAAACTCACTTTGAACGGATTTTGGATGCATTGATAACAAAACTTTTGCTTTGAGAAGTTCCTCCAAGCTCCTCTTTGAAGTTGAAATCCAAGCTCCAAGCTTTTAGAATGAATTCCAAGCTCTTAGGAATAGTTTCCCTATCACCTTGAATGATTCCTTTGGTATTCTAGCACTTAGAAAATTGCCACAATTTTTCACCTTGTTCCTTGTTCAATTCGGCCAAGCCAAATTTTGGAGAGAAAATGTAGTTTGGGCGTGAATGGTGAGAGAGAAGAGATATGAGTGAATGTCTTGTATTTTGATTTCAAAAAACAAAATAAAAGATATACCAAATATCTAATATTTGGTAAAAGGTCTATCATTACTCAAATGGAGTGTAAAACAAGTTTCCATCAAATCCTTCACTAACTTCCATCACCAAAAGTTAATGATTGACAATTGATGTGACTTGTGGGCCCCACTTGAATTCAAAATCCGAGTGGGCCCGCAAACACTCCTGGGCTCGAGTTCGCTAATTCCGAATTAACGAAATTTCTGTTGCGACGTAATTAAATCAAATTTAATTAATAATTATGCTTAGCAAAATTACTATTCACGTCTCTCTCGAATTAATTCTAAATTAATTCGTTCGCCCAAATTAAAATCCAATTTTAATTCCGTTATGAAATCTGATTTCATTTAATATATCGAATATATTATTTTATCGATTAATTTCAAATTAATCGTTCTCTCTCTTCAAATAGTATTTTATCCTGGATACAATCTCTTCGTAGTTAATCCTAGATTAATTATGTTCGAATCATACGTCATCGGTAAATCTTCAGGAAGCGACCCATGAGATCCCTGGATATGTTGGCAGTAAATCCGATCGTCGGACTATCCGAACAGGTACGTACCTCGTACTATATTCTAACCGATTTACGAGACATGGTTGGCTTCTAGTAAAACACCATGCCTACCCAATTCTCCAGAAATATTCTTGAAGGAATATATAATCTTTTTTAGGCGTAGTATATGTAGTATTGCGTATTGCGATCCAGTATCGGATGTCACATGCAAGGCCTGGGGCTGGAATAGTGTTTGTCCCGTACGAAGCATATATCGGATCATAAACAACTAGTCTCTTTAATAGAATAATCATGACATTGTCATATTATCCCGATGGTTGCAACATAATAGAGTACCAGTTCTGTATCACTGCGTGATCATCATCTCCATATGACTGAAGTGTTACTTCCGTCTTGACATCACACCCAATACACTACGATTCTCAATAAACCAAGAAGAGGCGTACACAGAACCTGTTAAAGTCCTGGACGACCAAAACCAAAGCGTATTGATTGTCGCAAGTACTAGCGATGCAAGTCTCAGGTTAAGACCAAATACACCTACCCTGATGCAGATTCCCATAGCCACATAGTCACACTACCAATGGGATTCCACGGGGTCTATTACATCTCACAAATTAAATAATTAAAACAAATTAAATTAAACTTGAAATTAAATTAAATTAAATCACTTTCACAAATTAAATTAAACTAAATTAAATTAAAATCTAATTAAATTAAATTCCTAATTTAAATAAAACACATTCCTAATTTAATTAAATCTCCTACCAATTTAAATAAATCATATCCTTAACTAAAAAGAACAAATCAAATTAATTCCCCTAAATTAAAGATTTTCCCTATCACATACTAAATTAAAAATATCTCCTAATTAATACACAAATCTTATTCCTTCCCCAACAAGGTAAAACACATCCCCTTGCCTATAAAAATAAACCCTCTCCACACATTCAAAACCCTGGCCGGCGGATACACACAATATTCTAAAAAAATTACCCTGGCTCATCTTACACTAAAAAATCCTCTCGGCTCTCTCTAATCTACATGCACAAACTAACCTAAAAACCCTAAATATCACCCACCAAAAACCCTATTCACGTAGACCACCTGGCCTTCATCAAACACATTGCATCACCCAAGGAACCTTCATCCAAGCGCCACACATAGCCTCACACCAAGCCATTGCCCACTAAAACAATTCACAAAGACAACTTAGCCAAACCTACCAACAGCGCACAACCCTTCACGTGAGCCCCACCAATTGCCCAGCACAATGCCACACACAAAACCTTCGCGCACCTGCCACTCAACCACGTAAACTGACTCACCCCTCACGGTTTGAAATCAACGCCTCACGCCAAAGACACAGCCTGCCATTGCTTTCACCAGCCTCTCGCCACGTAGCACTCACCAAGAAGCCACGCATAACCTTGCCCATTACACAGCCCCTTCGCCTATATTGCCCACTAAACCTTCCACACACTACTCACTCGGCCACCCTTTGACGCCAATAAGACCCCCACTAACGCATGAACAACAATAGCCACTCAGACCTCACACGTCCCATATCGCCCACAAATCAACGAGACCACTCAAGGCCCTCCACCGATTTCTCCCTTCATACACACACGTGAAACCCAACTCCATACATCCATTGTTTCACGCATCAGCCCCTTGTCCAGCCTGCCTTCAATCCACGCCTAACTGTCCTCCTTCAACACAGCTCACGTACCTTTCAAACACAGCTCAAAAACCCTTATATTACCGCACCAAACTTCCGTGAAACCAAAGCCAAAAAACCGCCCTCCAACCAGTAAAGAAACAACACAAAACAGTCCAAACCCGTAACCAAAACAGTGACCAGAAAATACCTTGAAAACGGCAATGAAACGGACTAAAAACAGCACCCCAAAACAAGCAAAACAGCGAGGAAAATCGTTGGAATAGTGAATCAGAAAAATTGCGGAGTATCAATCCTTCCGACGGCCGTGTAACGCGCTTTCGAGGAACGACAAAAGAGGTTAGACCTGAGGGCACCTTTTTATTTATCACCTTTCGTTTATTTTATTTAGTCTTGAAATATTATTGCATGAGAGTCGTTTGAGGCATGATGTGATTGTTGGATGAGCGGGATATGTGTCCCCTTCTGTGGTATATCGGATGGAAACCCGGACGTAAATTCTGTAGCCGATTCCAAATGGACGGTATTGCGGTCTACACTCGGGATACAATGCCACGTACCACTTAAGAGACACGTATCTCGTCTCATCCAAAATTGTATTTGAGCATGTTATAGTTTATAGGTTGTTTATCTATTATTTTAAAGCATGATTTAGTTTAGTTTATTATTTAATGTTCAAAGCATGATTATGTTATTTAGACATGTCATTTCTTTATGCATGATGTTTTGTTTAGTTTATGCTTATGTTTAATTGGTTATTTGTTCAGCATGCTTGTTGTGTTGTATTGCGTGTTTACTGTTTAAAGATTTATTTTAAAGCATGCAAACTTAGATTAGGAGTTAGTTAGATAAAAGCATGTTAGATCTAAGTATCCTTGAGCCTGATTATTGAGTAGACTCGGTTGATTTATTGCATAAATTATACCATCACAAGTGACATAAGTAAGGGACCATTCCGAACCCAACGGTTTGAGGTCTTCCCTTCCGAGGGGTGAGTACGACCTTAAATCTTTATCTCGGTTCACACCGGGTGGCGACTCCATTATTCTGCGGTTTAGTTCCCCGCGGACTACTCCGTACTCCCACTAGGTCGCGAGCCTAGAACAGCATGCGTCACCCAGGTTCTGTTGTCTACAACAGTCTCATCCATGATGTACTGTGTTGGACAGTTATAACCCATAGCGTCACTATTTGTACAGATTATGGTGTTGTTGTACATATTAACTATGTGACAAAGGAGATTGCTCTCTTATCATTTGTGATTAGATCACCTAGATGTATAAATGATAGGAGGTCCTTATGATTAGTTCCTGGATTGAGATGATATGAGACAGTATCAGTCCATGAAGGATTAATCATTAAATATCCATAGTCGTAGTATTTTAAGGAAAGCGATTTTGATGTTCACCTGCCATATTTCATAAATGAAACATCCAACGTTAGCAAGCATTATCCGAATGGATTTAATCATGACAACGGATAAAGGTTTTGTCGTAATCGACATCATGTTGATGACGATACCGTTTCGCTACAAGCCTAGCTTTGTACGTTTGTATGCTGCCATCCATGTTTGTTTTCCTTGAAGACTCATTTAGTACTATTAGGAACAATGCCTTACAGTACTTCAACCAGTGTCCAAACTTGGTTGGTATACATGGAATCCATTTCAGACTTCATGGCACTTTGCCATAAAAGAGAGTCGATAACTTATATCACTTCCTCATCCGTAGCCGGTTTGTCTTCCTCAATAAGATTGACATCTTCATTAGGTGAGATCAGAAACCCATACCTCCCTGGTTATTTTCTGACTCTCCCCGACTTACGCGGTTCTTGTGTATTCGAAGATTGTGATACAGTTTCATCCCTGATGAACTGTTTGTGTTCCATTAAGGAATCAGTACTTGGAATAGTATTACACTGATTTTCATCGAGTTTTACTTTCCTCCCACTTACCACTGCATATTGGAATTGCTCTAAGGAATACCATATGGAGAGCAACAATTACATTGTTCTCTTATGTTGGTATTAATCTAGGTCCCAAGATCAAACAAGCAATGAAAATATTGTGTGAACACATCAACGGAGGTAGCGGAATACTCACATCGATCGGTTGAGTCGATTTGGAGACGAATCAAGCCACTTTGCTCACTACCAAGGGCGCCAAACTGATGCAGTCCACTGCCTCCAAAAATAGAATTTTGAGATGCGAAACGGAGCTCCAAGCCTCGTCCGACAGATCCCGGCTCATGGGCGAACCTCCCTACCACCTTCGCAAGACTCGTAAGTGTGCTAGCACTTGATTTCTCACAATGAAAAACCACTCTTGCTTCCCTTTTATTCACGCCAAAATGGCTTCAAAAACCAGTGAGCTTTTAGTGTTTTGGCGTGAGGAGAAGAGAGAAAATGAGAGAGATGAAAGTGTTGACATGTTCCAAAAAGTGTAAAGCCTTTTTAATTATATATTTTCCAAAATAATAATCAATTTCCATTTAATTTCATCTAATAAATTAAATGAATTTTGGAGCCAAAAAACCAAAAGTTTTCCCTCCACTAGCTTCCACTATTCATGTCAAGTCCATCACTTTTCACATCAAGTCACTTTAATAAAGTGACATGTTGTCAAGTCACATCACTCAAGTGACAAGTGATTTGACGCTTGATGTGACTTATTGATTTGACGCTTGATGTGACTTGCGACGCCGCACTCGAATTCGAAATACGAATGCGCTCGCAATCACACTCGGGCTCGGGTTCGTTAATTCCAAATTAACGATTTTTCCGTCACATCGTAATTAAATGATTACGCCTAGCGAATTCACTATTCACGTCGCTAACGAATTAATTCTAAATTAATTCGTTCGCCCAAATTAAAATCTAATTTTAATTCCGCGTCGAAATCTAATTTCATTTAATATATCGAATATATTAATTTATCGATTAATTCCAAATTAATCGTTATCTCTCTCTAGACGATATTTTATCCTAGATAAAATATCTCCGTAATTAATCCTAGATTAATTTTCTCTCTCTTCTATATAATCCCAGATTATTCAAGAGTGCGAGTTGTGCGTCATCGGTGGATTATCGGGAAGCGACCCATGAGATCCCCGGATAAGTTGGCAGTAAATACGGTCGTCGGAGTATCCGAATCACGTACATACCAAGTACTACGTTCTACCGATTTACGAGACAAGGTCGACTCCTAGCAAAGCACCAAGTCTTCCCAATTCTCCGGACATATCCATTTAAGAATATTAAGATCTGTATCAAGCGTAGTATACGATTGTATTGTGTGTATGGCCTAGTATCGGATAGTCACGTGCTAGGGCTGGTGCTGGATAAGTGTCTACCCCGTCCGAAGCACATATCGGATGCCTGGTAACATAGTCTCTATAATCGGATATTCATGACCTGGTCACAATATCCGATTGGTTGCGCAACACTCAAGAGCACTAGTACCGTATCCTGCGTGACATCATCTCCATATGACTGAAGTGATACTTTCGTCTTGACATCACACCCAATACACTACGACTCTCTGATAAACCCAGAAGTGGTGTACGCAGAACCGGTTAAAGCCTGTACCACCAAGACCAAAGTCTATCGATTATCGTAAGTATTAGCGATGTAAGTCTCAGGTTAAGACTTTACACACCTACCTTGATTTCGGCCTCCCATAGACACATAGTCATAATACCAATGGGATTCCGAAGGGTCTATCCAGAGCGAAGCTGTTTCCCGTACCATCGGTGAAACACGACCTCCTATCGCAGTTGCATAAGTATCCAATACTTATATATATGAGAACTATGCTGTTGTGCCCTCACAACGCGCACAAGTGCAATACTAGCCTATTCCGCATTATCGATGTCAAGTCTCGATAATACTCCGGCTAGGGATATTTAATGATTAATCCTTCGGGGACTGATACTGTCTTATATCATTCTCAATCCAGGAACTAATCATAGGGACCTCTCTTCATTTATATATCTATGGTGATCTAATCACAAATGATGAGAGTGCAATTTCCTTGTCACATAGTTAATTTGCTACAACAACACAATGATCTGTGCAAATAGTGACGCTATGGGTCATTTTGTCCAACATCTTATTAGTTGTATAAGTACTATACTTTGGTTTCCCTAGAAGAACCTACAAATTGGCACTTATCTGATTTGGGTTCTAGTTTGGTACCATCCAAACAAATGCCCAACATTCCCAAATCTTCAGGAATGAGAAACCCGGTTTCTTTTCTGTTCATTTCTAATATGAAATTTGTTTAACAGATTTTTTATGGAACCTTATTCAAAATAAGTATTGCACTGTTTAATGTGTATCCTCATAAGGAAATCGGTAGCTCAGAGCGACTCATCATAAACCTTACTATGTCCAACAAAGTTTGGTTTATATGTTCAGACACACCGTCAAATTGAGGTGTCCCGAGAGGAGTCCATTTTGAAATAATACCATACTCTTTCAAGTATGTTGGGTTTCTAAGGTGTTCCCAAGATCAATTTAAGCATAAAATGTTGTGAATACACAATGGAGAAAAGCGGAAATAAACTCACTTTGAACAGATTTTGGATGCATTGATAACAAAACTTTTGCTTTGAGAAGTTCCTCCAAGCTCATCTTTGAAGTTGAAATCCAAGCTCCAAGCTTTTAGAATGAATTCCAAGCTCTTGGGAATAGTTTCCCTATCACCTTGAATGATTCCTTTGGTGTGCTAGCACTTAGAAAAATTGCCACAATTTTTCGCCTTGTTCCTTGTTCAATTCGGCCAAGCCAAATTTTGGAGAGAAAATGTAGTTTGGGCGTGAATGGTGAGAGAGAAGAGATATGAGTGAATGTCTTGTATTTTGATTTCAAAAAACAAAATAAAAGATATACCAAGTATCTAATATTTGTAAAAGGTCTATCATTACTCAAATGGAGTGTAAAACAAGTTTCCATCAAATCCTTCACTAACTTCCATCACCAAAAGTTAATGATTGACAATTGATGTGACTTGTGATGTGACTTATGGGCCCCACTTGAATTCAAAATCCGAGTGGGCCCGCAAACACTCATGGGCTCGGTTTCGCTAATTCCGAATTAACGAATATATTATTTTATCGATTAATTCCGAATTAATCGTTCTCTCTCTTCAAATAGTATTTTATCCTAGATAAAATCTCTTCGTAGTTAATCCTAGATTAATTATGTTCGAATCATACGTCATCGGTGAATATTCGGGAAGCGACCCATGAGATCCCTGGATATGTTGGCAGTAAATCTGATCGTCGGACTATCCGAACAGGTACGTACCTCATACTATGTTCTAACCGATTTACGAGACATGGTTGGCTTCTAGTAAAACACCATGCCTACCTAATTCTCCAGAAATATTCTTAAAGGAATATATAATCTTTTTCAGGCATAGTATATGTAGTATTGCGTATTGCGATCCAGTATCGGATGTCACATGCAATGCCTGAGGTTGGAATAGTGTTTGTCACGTACGAAGTATATATCGGATCATAAACAACTAGTCTCTTTAATAGAATAATCATGACATTGTCATATTATCCCGATGGTTGCAACATAATAGAGTAGCAGTTCTGTATCCCTGCATGATCATCATCTCCATATGACTGAAATGTTAATTCCATTTTGACATCACACCCAATACACTACGATTCTCAATAAACCAAGAAGAGGCGTACACAGAACCTGTTAAAGTCCTGGATGACCAAAACCAAAGCGTATTGATTGTCGCAAGTACTAGCGATGCAAGTCTCAGGTTAAGACCAAATACACCTACCCTGATGCAGATTCCCATAGACACATAGTCACACTACCAATGAGATTCCACGGGATGTCCAGTCTCGATAATACAACGACTAGGGATATTTAATGATTAAACCTTTATGGATTGATATTGTCTCATATCTTATTAATCCGGAACTAATCAAAAGGACTTTTATCATTTATATATCCAAGTAAATAAATTACAAAATGATAAAAGGCAATTTACATTATCACATAGTTAATTTGTACAAAAACCATAATTGTTTTTACAAATAGTGACGCTATGGGTCATAATTGTCCAACAATCTCCCACTTGGCCTATAGCCAGTCACTCAAGCATCTAACACCTGAACTATGTACATGTCGCTAAAATTTTTACTGAGGAATAGCTTTCGTCAGAGGATCTGCAATGTTGTCATCTAATGCGACCTTCTCGATCTTCACATCTTCACGATGTACGATCTCACGAATCAGATGGAAACATCGAAGAACATGCTTAGATCGTTGATGAGATCGCAGTTTCTTAGCCTGTGCTATAGCTCCGTTATTGTCACAATATAATGGAACGAGCTCAACTGCTAACGAAATTACTCCTAATCCAATTAGGAATTTCCGGATCCAAACTGCCTCTTTTGCTGCTTCAACTACAACAATATACTCTGCTTCTGTTTTTGAATCGGCAACAGTCTCTTGCTTGAAATATTTCCAGCTTACTGCTCCGTTGTTCAAACAAAATATATACTCGGATTGCGACTTGTAGTCGTCTTTATCGGTTTGGAAAATTGCATTGGTATACCCAGTTACCTCAATTTATCCACCTCCATAGATTAAGAAGCATCCTTAGTTCGTCTAAGATATTTAAGGATATTCTTAACCGCCATCTAGTGACCTTCACTGGATCGGCCTGATAGCGACTACACATGCTCAAAATATATGAGACATCAAGGTCGCATACATATCATGGCATACATGATCGATCCGACTACCGAGGTGAATGGTATCCGACTCATGTTGTCTATCTCATCTTGAGTTTTAGGACATATGTCCTTAGATAGAGTGACACCATGTTACACTGGTAACAGTCCCCTCTTGGACTGATCCATGTTGAATCTCTTCAACACTTTGTCAATGTACGTGCTCTGGGAGAGTCCAAGCAACTTTCTAGATCTATCCCGGTAGATCTTTATTCCTAGAATAAAGGCTGCTTCTCCCAGATCCTTCATGGAGAATTTTAATGAAAGACAAGCTTTCACCGACGTTAATATGGGAATGTCATTGCCAATAAGCAATATATCATCAACGTAAAGGACAATGAATGTCAGTGCGCTCCCACTAACCTTCTTATATACACAAGGATCATCCACATTTTGAATGAAATCATATTCTTTTTGTTGGACAGTTATGACCCATAGCGTCACTATTTATACAGATCATGGTGTTGTTGTACAAATTAACTATGTGACAAAGGAGATTGCTATTTTATCATTTGTGATTAGATCACCAAGATGTATAAATGATAGAAGGTCCATATGATTAGTTCCGGATTGAGATGATATGAGACAGTATCAATCCACGAAGGGTTAATAATTAAATATGCATAGTCGTAGTATTATCGAGATTGGACATTGATAATACAGAATAAACTAGTATTCCACTTGTGCATGTTATGAGGGCATAACGATATAGTTCTCATATATTTGGGTATTGGATACTCATGCAAATGTAATAGGAGGTTGTGTTTTACCGATGGTATGGAAAACAGCTTCGCTCTGGATAGACCCCTTCGGAATTCCATTGCTAGTATAACTATGTGTCTATGGAAGTCCGAATTTAGGGTAGGTGTATTTGGTCTTAACCTGAGACTTGCACCGCTAATACTTGTGACAATCAATATACTTTGGTTTTGGTCGTCCAGGGCTTTAACCAGTTCTGTGTACGCCTCTTCTAGGTATATTGAGAATCATAGTGTATTGAGTGTGATGTCAAGATGGAAGTATCACTTCAGTTATAGTGGAGATGATGATCAAGTAGGATACGTAACTTGTTCTCTTTTATGCAGCAGTTATCGGGATATTATGACTAGGTCATGTATATCCGATTATAGAGACTAGTTACCAGAGATCCGATATGTGCTTCGTACGAGGCAGACATATTTCCAGCCCCAGGCCTTGCACGTGACCATCCGATACTGGATCGATATACACGATACTACGTATACTACGCCTGATATAGATCGCTTATTCTTGTAAGCATGTTTCTGGAGAATTGGGTAGGCATGGCGCTTTGCTAGAAGCCAACCTTATCTTGTAAATCGGTAAAAATGTAGTACTAGGTACGTATGTATTCGGATAGTCCGATAACCATATTTACTGCCGACATATCCGGGGATCTCATGGGTCGCTTCCCAAAGATTCACCGATGACGTATGACATGCACTTTATTAATCTGGGATTAATTAGATGAGAGAGAAAATTAATCTGGGATTAATTACGGAGATATTTTATCTAGGATAAAATATTATTTAAAAGAGAGAGAACGATTAATTTGGAATTAATCGATGATATAATATATTCGATATATTAAACGAAATTGGATTTTGACGCGAAATTAAAATCGGATTTTAATTCGGGCAAACGAATTGATTTAGAATTAATTTGTTAGGGATGTGAATAGTAATTTTGCTAGGCATAATTATTTAATTAAATTTGATTTAATTACGTCGCATCGGAAAATTCGTTAATTTGGAATTAGCGAAACCGAGCCCGGGAGTGTTTGCGGATGCACTCACTTTTCGAATCGAGTGGGGTCCATAAGTCACATCACGCGTCACATCAGTCACTCAAGTGATGGAAGTCTCATCACCTTTTTGATGATTGACATCTAGTCACTATTCATTGAGTGATGTGAATAGTAATAGATGTTGATGTGTTGAAAGACATTTATCATTCATCATATTTTATTTGATATTTGACTTTTGTTTTTTTGGTATTAGATAACCAAATACACAAAAACAACTCTCACCTCCCTCTCTCTCTCATAGTATTCGGCCATGGAGGCCAAATACTCATTCTCTCCCCTTTTGGTTTTTGAAACTATTTTCTTCTTGTTTTCTTGGCTTGGCCGAAAACTATAACAAGTAACATGATGATTTGTGGCAAATCATCAAGGTGCTAGCACACAAAGAGGCATACAAAGTGATAAGGAAACCTACTTGTGAGCTTAGAATCACCATTGATAAAGCTTGGAGCTTGAAGATGAACATGGAGGACAATTTCTTGTATGGCCGAGAGCTTCACAATGAGGAGTAAAAAAGTTTTGTTCTTCGATGCATCCAATTCGTTGATTGTGAGTATGATTCTGCCATTCTCCTTTGTGTATTCACATGTGTTTTATGCTTGAAAATGATCATTGGGACTTAATAGAAACCCAACAATGGTATCAGAGCCATTTTGAGCATGAAATTGATTTAGGGTTAAATTTGGGTAAAATTGATTTGAGCATGTTTTGATGAAATTGATTGTTGATATATGTTTGAATGATGATAACATGGTGTTATGCATGATCAATTTGATGAATATTGAGTTGGATCAAATTTTCCCAATTGACTTAGCTTGGTCGAAAGTCATTGATGCTCTAATGTCTTGGAATTTTTTGATTTTGATCATTGGATGAGTTGAAATCGATTGGGTAATGTTGATTGTGGATTCAATTTGACTGGAATCAGAATCGAACTACTAAAACCCTAAATAGTCGAGACAAATAAGCATGAAATGATGTTGATTTTTGATTAAAATGTTTTGGACATGTTTTGATGTTAATAAGCATGATTAATTATGCAAATTGGTATTTTGGAAATGTTAATTTAGTTAATTAATTATGGCTTTACACTTTGAGTAATTAAATTATGAAAATGGATTTTGGAATTTAATTATGTTGGGCTTAAATTGGATTTAGGCTTGAAAAGTTGTTATTGGGCTTATTGGGCTTGGTTGTACCAAGATGGGTTTAGGCTAAATTGGTTGGATCCAATTGGGCCCAAAACCATATCCATAAAGTCCAATTATGAAAAATGAGCCTTTAAAGATTAATTGGGCCTAATGGGCCGAAATTGATTTCTAGGCTTATGAGGTTATTCCTTGATTGGGCTTTGGTTGCCGAAGCCCACGCCTTAAGAAATTAATTGAAAGCCCATTGGACGTTAATTAAACGACAGTGGATGTGAACCGGGCTTTGAGACCCGTAACGATTAAATTTGGAATTTAAGTCATAAAGGTTCATTAATAAAATGTAGTATTTAATTTGGAATTAAATAGCGAATTAGTATTAAATGCAAATTGAATTGGATTTAATTTTGTAGTTTAATATAATTCAAGAATTCGTACTTTGAGTACTTATTCGCAAAATGAGTTTGACTCGCGCAAAATCAAATCGTTGTTTGAACATTGGATGGTCATTAATTATTCATATTAATTAATTGGATTAGATTGATTGATAACATGCTTGTGTGAATACATGATTGGGATGCATGAATAATGTATATCGGATGGATATTAGATGGGTGGGGCAATTTTGGAAATTATTGTAATAAATTTAGAATTTGTTAAATTGGACCTGCGTGTCCAGCCTATTACCTCCTTACTCTTGTATTTCTCTTCTCACCTATTCCCCTCAATGTAAATGAGGTTTCTTTAGAAGTGTTATGTAACAGGTATAAGCAATACTTGTGCTAGCGGGAGAGATGAAATGGAGAGATTTGTTCTAGGAACAATGTGTTTAAGTATCCATCCGTATATCATTATTATTTATTTATATGCGCCTTATTATGTGTTTAAAATGCATGTTTAAGGGTGTATGATGATGAGACCTTAACAAAAATAATAAATTGGTTGCCAATTTGCACGCGAAAACCCTCACAAAATATTAAGCGTTTTTTCCTTCCATTGAGTGATTCTTACTCAAGATCCAAGACTAGCATTGGTTTGTTAGCCAAAGTCAAGACCTTTGTCCGTCGCGGATGTGTTTGAATCATGAAGGCTTTGTTCCATATTGGTGTCTTGTCCAAGTTGTGATTTATTGGCCAAAGTCAAGATCACTTCTTGTCCATCAACATTGATTACGAAGCTTTCCATGGTCAATGGGTTCCGCTTAACTGGGACCATTAAGTTTGTTGTGCCAAAGCCAAGGCTTAATTGATTCAGAGGAAAAAGGTTAGGGAATATATTGGATAAATTGGCATATATAAGATATATGTTTCGGACTTGGATGTCCACCTATTGGATCTAGGAATTGGTTTGGATCCAATTGGTCTTAGAGATCTACCTAGTTAAGTATCATACAATTTGTTGGCCAAAGTCAAGATTGTGTGTTATTTAACGGGATCCTAGCCCACTAGGAAATAAGGTTTCCCGAGTACTCAACAGAGGGTTAGAGGCTCGTCGAAAAATAGTGGGAGGCAAGTATTAGATTTGCAATTTCGTTTAGATACTGCCATACGCGCACATTTCAATATTTCGTCAAATAAATTAATATATTAGTTGGACTAATATTTAATCGTTGTTTTAAAAAGTTGGACTGTATTCAAACTATTTCAATTTATAATTGATTTTATAATTGGATTATAGTAATCAATATAATTGAATTTAACCATTTAAAAGTATAGTTGATTATATAGTTGGACTATAATAATCATTATATTAAAAGTACCTGAAATCGTTGATTAAATAGTTGGACTATTAGAATCAAGATAAATTGAAAGATTAGTGTTTAAAACATAATCCTAAGGGAAATGTATTTAAACGACTTTATTTTTCAAATTGGGAATAAAATTTCAGGATGGTCATGGAAACTATAAATTACTTTATTTGATAAAATAACATCTTAGGCCTAAGCCCAAAGTTAAGCAAATAAGTAGAGAGTGATCTTTGGATGATTCATGTGATGATAACTTTAGTGCTTAATCCATTAACCTTGCCGCAACGACTCGTTAATTTCGTCGTCATAATTAAGGATTAGATCTTTAAACCATGATGTTGAAATTGAAGGATCTTCATAGATCTAATCTTAGATCTTAGAAGCATTAATTGTAATAGAAAAGTCTTGGAGAGTTAATGGCTATGCTCAATGTGACAAAGCCAAAGTTTGCAAAAGGGCAAGAAGTGCAAGACGCATCTTACTTCGATATTCTAAAAGTCCAAGGCTTGGCCAAAGGCTTCTGGGATGTGAAAAAGGGCAAAGGCTAAATCATTATAATCTTCTGGGAAGATAAAAGGACATATCCCAAGATGTCTGCCTAAATTGTGGCAAACGCGGTCACTGAAGCGTGACTGCCGTATGGACAAGTGACCGGCGTAAATACACAAGTATAATGCAAGCGCACGTATCGTTCAAGTAGTATAAAAATATCGATCCCACGAGGACTTAATTCCTATTGTTGTTATTAATTGTTGATACTATTTATTTACAAATATCTAATTAAAGGAGAAGTGAATTGATTGCTTGAAATGATTTGATTTGTAGATTTGCTAAATAAATAAAAAGACAAAAGAAAATACTAAGGAAAATAAAAAGACTTAAAGATCTAGGGTTGTGAATCTTTCTAATATCTTTAAAAAAAATGAAGTGATTATTTTATATTTGTGTAATAAATCAGTTTACTAACCTGGAACACGAATTTATGCGAAAGCATCTGTCGATGGTCAGACACAATTACCCAGTTTAATCCAATTGAATCATATGTCTATGTCAATTAATTATCTGGATTCATTAAGTTTAAGTTCCAATTATGGTTACCCCCGCCCGACAGGTATATGTCTCTATCCTGTAAGGAAATCTATTAAAGGGTTATCTATCCTTAAAGAAGATCGTTGGCTATTAGTCAAAGGTTGAAACCTAAAATCCCTGTCTAGTTCATTTTAGATTTACCACATCAATCTTATTGGTGATCAAACAACAAGAAGCATTTAAGCCTTAATAAGTAAACCTTTAAATTACTCAAATTATAAAATAATCTCTTATAAACCGGTGATATTAGATTTCATCACAACCTAGAAAACTAACTTAGTTATAACACATAGTTATGACAAGTAAAAAGACATAAAAATTACTAAAAAGTAAATACGGAAAAATAAATAAAATGCTAAGGTAAAAGGAATTAACTTCTACTATTTACTATTTAGATATCTCCAATAAAATAATATATAATCTTGTGATATTTTAAACCAACCATCCGGAATGGCGGTATCCTGATTAAGTCAAATTCAAATATACCAGCCATAAGGCGGAACAGAAATATAAACTTAAACCAACCGTCCAGTATGGCGGTATCCTCATTAAGTCAGGTTAACCAGATTAAATTGAATAACCAACCATCCGAAAATGGCGGTATCCTTTATTAATTCAGATTTTAAATAATTTATATATTATATTTTAAGGGAGATTAATCTAAATAGCAAAAGTAAAAGTATTACCTTGTTACCTCAGCATGGAGAAGTTACCCCCTCATGGATGAATAAAAACTACTATTTATAGAAGAGAATTACTACTACAAACATAAATAAAACTGAATAAAAGAAACTAAAGAAAAGAACTCTCAATTTATTTATAAGGATTTCAGAGGATGAGGTACATTTGAAACTAAAAATTCAAAATCTATTTAAAGGCAAAAAAATCCATTTATATTATTATTTTTCTAATTTTTTTTTATTTTTTTATTATTATTATATTTTTTTTTTTGGATTGCTGAATTTTCGACACGTGGCATGGTGGCTAAAAAAAATGGCTCGTTGAATTTTTGACACGTGGCATGCGGTGAACGTTAGCAGATTGCTGTAATGATGACATGTGGCATGGTGCACGTTAGCAAAGTCAAACTTGGCAACTTTTACTTGTTGACCTGGGGCATATTAGCAGTCTCCGGTGCATGTTAGAGGTCGGGACGCCAAAAATTACCAAAATACCCTTTGTGTCGGGACGCCCAAAATTACCAAAATACCCTTTTTGCCAAATTTCACCAAATTTCACAGTTTTGCTCCAAATCACCTCCAGAATGTCCTGAAACTTTATTTATCTCTAAAATAACACAAAATACATCAAAATATTCACAAAACTCAAGAAACTATAAAATATATTAAGTTAAATGAGCGGGAAATAGTGATAGTTTTACCACTCATCAACAAGGCAGACATGAAGGAATTGAAGACGGGCAAGCCTCTGACTTAATATGTTTATCATAAAATGTTCACTACTAGTATTAAAATTGGATTTTAGATACTAAATAGTGGTACATAAATATATGTACTGATGTGCAGAATTTACTATGAGCAGGATACTGACTTCAAATGAGATTAATCTGTGAATAGGAAACTGGACGACAGTCGATGTTTTAACCGTAGATACCTAAGTTTAGGAACTACCCTTTGGGTGTGTACTTAAATTACGAAACTGTTATAATGTAACTAGTTTGACTAGAAACATTATCTCTATATCGAGTACAACTCGTTGCAAGTGTACCTTTATATTCTAGAACACTAAAGTGTTTTATTTTATAAAGATGATATTGAGATAAACACATTAGATGTGAATGACACTATTTATATTTTGAATATAAATAAATCTCAAACATATAATATGACGAACAAATAGCTCAAACTGATTTCATCAGATGAGACTTATTTGTGGCAGTGTTGTCTGGGACACATTAAATAAGACTCGTATATCCAAACTTTTGAAGAGTGGATACTAGGACGGATTTGATTCCATTCAAATGAAGTCTACGAATCTAGTTTATTGGGCAAAGTACCTAAAATACCTTTTACTTGGTAAAAGTGTAAGTGCCACCAATATGTTAGCCCTTGTTCATAGTGACGTAAGTGGGCCCATATCTAGCTAGGCTAGAGGTGGATATGAATATTTTGTGACCTTTACGGATGTTGCATCGCGTTATGGTTATATGATTCTTTTGAACACAAATCGGAAACTTTTAGAGTTTCGACATAAAGTAGACAAACATATCGGCTAAAGTATTAAAACCGTCACGGTAAGACCGAGATGGAAAATACTTAAGCAATAAGTTTCTCAAATACTTGAAAGAGTATAGTATTCTTTCAATGAGGACTCCTCCTGGAACACGTCATTTGACGGTGTGTCCGAACGGAGAAACCGAATTTTGTTAGACATGAAAAGGTTAATCATGAGTCGCTCTGAGCTACCATTTTCCTTCAAGGGATAAACATTTAACAGTGCAAAACTTATTTTGAATAAGGTTCCATTAAAATCTGTTTGACAGACTTCATATTAGATATGAACAGGAAAGAAACTGGGATTTTTCATTCCTAAATATTTGGGAATGCTAGGCATACGTTTGGATGATACCAAACTAGAACCCAAATCGGATAAGTGCCTAATGTAATTGTTATCCTAGGGTAACCAAAGTATAGTACGTATAAATCTCACAAGAGAACAATGTAATTGTTGGTCACCATGCGATTTTCCCAGAGGAATACCGATATGTAGTGGTAAGTGGGAGGATAGTAAAACTTGATTAAAATCGTAGTAATACTGTTCAAGGCACCAGTCCTTAATGGAACACAAACAGTTTATCAAGGATGAAACTGTACCAGTAATCTTTGAATACACAAGAACCCGGGTGGGTCAGAGAGAGTTAGAAAATAACCTAAGGGGTAGAGGTTTCTGATCTCACCTCATAAAGATGTCAATCTTATTGAGGAATACGAACTGACTACGTATGAGGAAGTGATACAA